>OY757919.1:105456512-105754761 GCA_963585895.1 Sepioteuthis lessoniana
GGTGACAATAACTGCTTTTTACAGCCATTGCTGGAGTAGGTAAGGTAGTTATGGGAGAATGGTTTGTTCATATACTCATCTACTTTCTCCTCTACCAATTGGCATCTCATATTGGTGACAACTTATTTTGTTAAGATATCAGACAATTGAGCAGAATCCCAGGAGAATTTGATTCATACACTCCCCAAGTTGAACATAAGCAGATTTAGATAGTATTTTTACTCTATTTGCTAATTTTGTTTTTGGTGCTGAAAATCATATCTGCTCACTTTCCACACACACATACATGTAATTCTTATAATGTTATAATTTGTATAGAAAATGCAAATGAGTATGAATTTCATCTGAAGCTAATTGTGTTTATTTTATGTTAATACCTGTCGTGGTCTTCAGATAAGACTGGTGGAAGAACAACTCAAACAACAGGTGATAGGTGAAATGCTATTGTATTAGCAGAAAAAAGAAGTCATACAAAAGAAGTACTAGCCATTCTCGGCTTGTGGTCCATCTGTCAAATGTCTCATAATAAACGAGAAGTTGTCTTCTCCAAGCGAGCTAAGCTCGGTGAATATGTTTAGGTTGGACGAGTCCATCTTTGGGGTATGGTAGGATATGTCCCCATAACAATACCCTCGGAGAAATTTTGCACCTTGTCCCATTAACAAATATGACAGCTGATCTAAAAAAAGTGTATATATGACTGGATAGTGTCTAGAAAGCTTTTTGTATATTAGGTAATGTGATATACATAATAACTCAAGAGATTAAAATTTGACTAATCCAAAAGATGGTATATGCACAAATAAGAATTCATCTGAGAAAGGGAGATATATGAAATTTCTTGTGACTTTGAGATACATACAGATCATCAAATTCTAACTAAAAAACCAAACCTAGTGTTAATTAACAAGGAAAAAAGAACTTGTGGATTTGTTATTCTAGCAGACCACAGAATGAAAATGAAAGTGAAAATACTGGAATTTTGCCTGAGAGCTGAAAAAACTGTGGCATGTGATGTTAATGGTGATACAAATTGTTGTTGGTGTGACTGGTCCCTAAGGGTTTGGAAAAAATACAGAAGGAAATGGAAATCCGAGATAAAACCAAGACCATCCAGACCACAACATTTTAAAGATTGGTTTGAATACTGAGATTAGTTCTGGAGATTTGTTGTCATTCAGACTCAAGTGAAAGACAACCAGTTAAAACTAGTGTGAAAAACTTGCAAGGAATGAAATAAAAGTTATGATAATAATATGACTTTTTTTTTCATTCAGCTATAATGTGTACAGTTGTATTAAAAACCACATAAGGTTTCATGCCATGGAAGTCCTAATGTTGTGCATATGCATATACATTTCTATATGTTGTATTATTTTATATACTGTTTAATTCTTTGGCATTTCAGTAACACATTTACTTATGTTATGAAAGTTTAATGCAGTTGTAGGAGATGAAGAAAGAAGCATTTGAAAGTATTTATGAATATATTTATATGCTTAATCCAATTTTAGCAAAAGAATATACAATCATACATACATACTTCTCTTAGAAGCTAATCTCCAGAATAAACAGTCTTCAGCATAAATCATGCTCCATATTTACAAAGGACATTTTGGAATGATTGGGAATTTCTGTGGGTATATAGCTCATAAAATTGTGCATGAACAGATGTCATTGGGTTTCACCAGGACAGTGCAAGGCATCATACTGCAGCAAGAATTGTGGAAACCACCAGTGATTTTAGTTGGGAACAGCTACTTCATCCTTCTTACAGTCTAGATCTCAGACCCTTCTGATTTCCATTTTTTTGGCCTCTTAAAAAAATTTCTGCATGGTTCAAAGTTTTCAAGAAAGGATGAAGAACAACTTAAGCAAATGGCTAAAAACTCAATTCAAAGATTTCTATGTTGAATGAAGACAAAACTTGTTTTTCAATTGGGAAAAATATTTTAAAGAATGGAGATTATACTGAAAAATGAACACAATTTTTTTCTTAGGGGAAATGGGAGTCATTATATTGTAAAATTTGCTTAATTTATTGAATGAGTCTTGTATGTGTAATATAAAGCTTATGATAACACTGGTTTACAAAGAAATTGAGGCAAGCATAAAAATACCCGTTTTTACCTAACTTGAGGGTGCTGAATTCAAATTTGAAATCTGTTTTTACTCATCACCACTAGTTTTTTAGATATGCATAGTGTGCAGATATGGTACATAAAGGCATATATGAATTCAGGGTTAATTCTTATATTGTGAGACTTATGGCTTATTTTTTTAGTTATTATGCACTAAATGTAAGTGATAGCATTACATTTTATATGTATAGTTATATATCAAGACGGATTTTGACAGTTAAGGCAGCAGGTCTCAATTCACACTCTAGCAGTCATTGGAAGAAGTTGTCTTGCAGGCGGCGCAGGAGGTTGGTGTCCCTCAACCACCGTGTTACACATCTTTTGGGTTACTAAATATTAGTATTACATTTTCAAATGCACATTTAGTTTTGCTTTGTTATATTTTCAGATTCTCCAATGGCTTCAAGCATGTCAAAATATCGAGGATGCATCAACAAGGCCAATTCTTTCTGCTACATGTGTGGGGACTTCACAACAGTTGTACAGCATCGAACCATCACTTCCCTTCTCAGAAGTGCCTACTTTCACTATTTTGACTGTAAAATTGGTGATCAGAACAAGTCTTAGGCTCCACACATATGTTGTAAACCCTGCTACAATGGACTAACTGCATGGTTTAATGGCAAGAAAGCGGCTTTCAACTTTGCAGTCCCAATGGTTTGGAGAGAGCCACGAAAGCACACAGATGATTGTCATTTTTGTTTAACTAATATAACTGGTTTCAATGCATCTTCTAGGAAAAAGATCAAATATCCCAACCTTCAATCTGCTATGAGACCCGTTCACCATTCAGATGATCTTCCTGTACCCACATCTCCAGTAAATAAGGATCTTCTTTCTTCATCAGATGAAGAAATGCCTTCAAGGGAGGATTCTGCCGAGTCAATATCTTTGGAAGATATTGAGTATACATATTGAGGAACAAGTGGCAATGAGCCACACTGGATCATGCAAGAAGACCTGAATAATCTTGCTTGTGTTTTGAATCTGTCAAAACAGCAGTCAGAGCTCTTGGCTTCTCGGCTTAAACAGTGGAACCTAGTTCAGAAAGATGTAAGGATCGCCAGTTTCAAGAATCGGAACAAATAAGGTCATTGGTCTTCTTATGGGTATGCAAGCGGGCTTCACAAAGTACTGTTGTTTTCTCTGTCTCTGGGATAATCGAGCTGATCCCAGCATTACAAGCAGAAAGACTGGGGGTCTAGAAGCACTTTTGTTCCTGGTGAACACAGCCTCAAGGAGAATCCTCTGGTGGACATGAATAAGGTGCTTCTTCCTCCTCTTCACATCAAGCTTGGTTTGATGAAGAATTTTGTGAAGGCGTTGCACAAAAATGGTGCTGCCTTCCAACACTTGTCTACTGTGTTCCCAGGTCTTAGTGCTGCTAAGCTCAAAGAGGGCATCTTTGTCGGACCTCAGATTGGAGAAGTGCTGAAGGATACTGATTTTGAGGAGCTTCTTAACTTAAAGGAACTGAGAGCATGGGAAGCATTCAAGTCAGTTTGTAGTGGCTTCCTTGGTAACACACGCATACCAGATTACCAAGCCTGTATTGAGAAGTTGCTAAAGTCTTACGAGGATATGGGGTGCCGAATGTCACTCAAGATTCATTTTCTCCATTCCCACCTCAACTTCTTCCTGCCAAAACTTGGAGCAGTGAGTGATGAGCATGGAGAAAGATTCCACCAAGACATTATGAAGATGGAGAGCAACTATCAAGGCAAATGGAACCTCGGCATGATGGGAGACTTCTACTGGATGCTCTTGCGTGACATCCCGGAGGCAAAATACACCAGATCTTCAAAGAAAACATACTTTTGACTGTCTGTGGTACTATGAATTGTGCAATTGTGTCATCCAAGTATATTGATTCAATCAGTGTTCTTTATCTATCCTGTTTTATCTGTTATAAGCTGCTGCAACTCTTGAAATATGCACATATATTCTCTGTTTATACTAAAATGAGACTATTTAAAAGCCAGAAAACTAGTGGTGATAGAGCAAAACTATTTATAAATTTGAATTCAGCACACCCAAATTAACAAAAAACACCTATCCCCATTCTTGCCTCACACCTAAAATTTATTTTTGTAAACCAGTGTAATTGTTGTACTAGATTATAAGTTGGTGTGTAGTAACCACAATTATCAGAAAAACAACCCTGTATCACACTATATTGGTTAGCATGCTAGAATGAATGTGTGGATTGCTCTCAATTTTTCCAAAAGCTGAGCAATGAAAGATCTTTGTTTGAAATTTGGTTACAAATTAGAAAATAACTTCTTTGAGATTTTTATAATGTTAAAACAGGCATATGGGAAATATTGTTTGAACTGTTGATAATGTTGTGAGCCATACCAGCATTTCAAATTGGGCAACACATCCACCAAAGATGATGATTCCATATCTGGATAACCTTTACTTTGAAAATTATTATCTTCTAGTGCTTCTATTCTTTAGATTTGGTTCCTGCAGACTTTTTGGTTCTCTGAAATCCCCCTTGATAAATGGCTCTTGATTTCAGATGATAAAAGTAAGTAATGTGTGGTTTTAAAATCACATAAGGAGTGAAGCAATGCACAATGTATCAGTATACCAACAACTTAAGCAACCACTTTCCATAGCTTGAATTGCTTTAGTCACAAGATATATACACTGCAAACTAGCACCTACTGCCAAAATATAGCAAAACTTTTGACTCCCCCTTTTATATTTTTAAGCTGACATAATTACCTGTATATTTCAGTGATTTTATGTTGGGTTGTTTTGTGTTAATTTGTGTGTCCATTAGACCTAGGCAAGAATAGAATGTCTGTTTTGATCTATATTTCAAATGATTATTCAGTGCAGGTTTCTTGAAGTTAGAGAAATTCTTGAGGATGAAAAAAATCCAAACAAAATTAAAGAAAATTCAGTAATAAGAAATCTTCAGTCTTGAAGGTACAAATTGGTTTATCTTTGACTGAATGGAAATAGGACTGTATATTTTCTAGTTATATCTTAAGATGTAGGTAAATTGTTTTTTGTTTTTTTTTATTTTTTGTAATGAATTCACAAAATAATAATTATTAAATTCAACTACAGCAGCAGTTGATATCTGTCAGATAGAGATTCTTGCCCTGATACATCCTGCAGGCTTACTCCAATGTTTGCAGTGTTGACTGTGTATATATTTAAAGTCTAATTTCAGTTAAATGACTTAATTTAGAGAAATACTTTTGTAGAGATTAGATTTTTATTTGCTTAATGAAAAACATTATTATCAGAAAAACTTAACTCTTGATAAATTTAACAGTTTACTAGACCATCTGTAGAGTCATTGGGTTCCAATTGTAACCGATATCCATGGTGATATTGATAATTTAATTTTGAAAGAAGTGAAGAATTCTAATTAGCATTTCTGTTATATCACAAATTTAGATTTAAGAAATGACATTCAGCTTAAATTGTGCTAGAAATTGCTTTATTATCTAAGTCTCTAGAGGATTTTAAATATATGGCTTTAAGAAAAAGTTTGCTATGATACAGTTAAATACTTACGCATGCACAGTGAGAATTTTAGTCATAGATAGATAGACATTGATTCTTTCTTATTTTCACTTTTGTCTTTGAGAAAGACATGAATCCTTCTCCCTCCAGCAAATAGTAAGGCAGACTAGGAACTGCAGCCTTGTTAGTATATGGAAAACTCTGAATTCAAAGCAGCTGAACTCTACTTAAATATAGACTTAGTGTTGTATGCTGTGGCAAAAGGCTTGATAAAATAGTCTTCCACTTCAGGATTACTTCACAAATGCATGTGTATATATTTAATGGGGTTTGAATTAAAATGTTTGTATTGATTTCAGTTAAACCTATGTTATTAATGCTCTAACATTTTTAGACAAAGAGTTTTGTAGAGATGAGTTTTTTATTTGTTTAATTTAGAAAAAAACAAGCATGAAACATGAATGATTTAAATCATGATAAATTTAATAATCAATAAATTACTGTTACCATAAATAAAGATGAGAATTTGGGCAATTAAATAAATTTATGGAATTAGAAAAATCTAACTCTAAATCTCATGAAGAATATAATTAGATTTGTAAAATTTTAGTCAAAAACCAAAGAGAACATTTCCATGAAATAATAAATATTCTCTTTCATTTTTCAAGGCAAAACTCCCAGAAAATGAATCATTCTTACAGTATTTTTTAAAAATATTATCATACTGAAGAAAAGAGATGCTGTTTGTTGTAAAAAATTATTATGCTGCTCTTGCAAATAATTGATATTTGGTTCACTTCTTATTCAACACTTCATAAGTGCTGTCTTACAGCTGATTTTTAAAACATATCTAAGAATATCATTCAACAAAAACAGGAAAGAAGCTAAAACTACATATTCAGCATTAATTAACAAATATAAACATGAAAATACACATAAACTGGAGACGATAAACGGAAACAATGCAAATATAAATTTCTGGTTCAATTTCCTGTAAATCACATTGTTTTTATATAATGGTTGCTGATTTGTCGTTTGAGGCTATTGATTTAACTTGGATGTTCTAAAAACAGGTTTCTATCTGTTGATAACAATATGACTTCTTATAAGGCTTTTTTAATTCTTCTCTTATTTGATTTATGATTTAAGGATTGAACAGTGATAGAATTCATAGCTGATACTTGGCAGTTTGTATTTTCTTGTATGTTATTGCAAATGACCCATAAAGCTCATCACATCATCTAGGAAGTTTTTTTTTTTTTTTTG
Source organism: Sepioteuthis lessoniana (assembly GCA_963585895.1). Taxonomy (NCBI): domain Eukaryota; kingdom Metazoa; phylum Mollusca; class Cephalopoda; order Myopsida; family Loliginidae; genus Sepioteuthis; species Sepioteuthis lessoniana. Next base: position 105,463,409 of record OY757919.1, read on the forward strand.
CATCACTCTTTGAGAATATCAGTGTTTTCTATGCCAATTAAAAGCAGTCTAAAATTATAAAACCAACAAGACACTTGTATTTTCAACAATTATGTAGATAGAAAAATTCTGTTGCTTTTTCAGTGTTAGGATAATTGTCAATCAAGTGAAGCATAAAATGGCAAATCAAAAAAAAGGAAAAAATTCCATGATAATCTATTCTATGAAATTATTGGAAATCGAATACATTGTTTTTTGTTGTTTTTTGTTAAATTGGAAAGTATGAATGGGTATATTAAATTAAAAAGATATGAAATTTTCAAAGTTCCTTTTAGTTCTTAAAGAGTAGATTTAAAGTTGTCTTACTACAAGAATAATTTTCTTAAACTAAAAGACCAAATATAAATAAATCATAGATATTGGATATGAGCCTCACCTTCCCAACCTTGAAACATGTTTTCCTTTCAATTTCATATATTTCACAATGTGATACTTGAGTCCAAGCACGTGGGATCACAATGATGAAGGATATTTGCCCCAAGAACTGCCATCACCATTCTGTGATTCATTGGCAAGATATTGATCCAGGAATATTGAAGAATTCTCAAGAGGAATTAAGTTTGATTTAAATACAACAAAACTTTTAAGCAATGCCAAGAAATTCTTCATGTTGATTTCAGAAGAATAGTCTTAGACCAAATCCCTTCGGGGCCCAGAGTCTTGTACTGTCTGCAAGAAATCTCCGAGAATTTTGTCACAATAATAGCTGCAATATTCCGGTCTTGCTCTCTTGTCTGGAAATTGACAAATCATTTGGTATTTAGAGATAAGATGCCATTTGTTTAGTTTTCCCTAATGATTATCTTCTTTCATTTAAGTTGTCACGTTCCAGTCAGTTTGCTGATCTTCATCAGGTTATATGAAGATAAAATATAAAGTTTCAAACTAATCAAAATGAGTAAGCTTCAGTGATTAGTAGAGATTTATATACAAACTTTTCTGCCTATGGTTATGTTATCTTTATTGATGAGAACAGCAAATGCTATTATTATTTGACTGCTATTTATATCTACTGTCAAATACTGAAAAAACATTAAAATAAATAACTATGTATAATTTATAGAAAATTTTTATGTTATACTCAGAGATAGTGTCATATTTGAATCATTTATTGTCATGACAACAAAAACTAAGTGCACAAGTATCTATGTCCATTTTTCTACCTTCAAAACTGCTGTGAGCTGAGCTGGCATGTTCTATCCCCCAACTCATACCCACTGACCATGGGAGGAGATAAGTCTACTTGGGGTTCCCATAAGGCTTGGTTTCATATATTTTCTATAGATGCTACTTTATAAAAATTGATGTAGACTGGGTGTGCCATTTCATAGATTCTGGGTGGTAGAATCATAAGGTCCTAGCACTGGACATGGCTTTGAGTTTAATTCAACCAGAAAAATTGGATCCTCTCTAATACATTTTTTACAAGTGTGTCTATGTAGATAAGAAAGCTATAAATGTACCATAAGTAATAAAGTTGATGACTGTAGTCTCCCTTTTCAGTAGCTACTACACCAAGATGTAGGGGAGGGCACGACTCCTTTCCCTGGATTGCTCCACTTTACCCTTATAATGCTGAGTGTTAAGCAAGGTGGTATCAAGTACCATTTTTTGAGTAATTGGTGTGACTTGATATGGGATTAAACTCCAATCTCCTGGGTCATTGGCAAACTCTCTACCCACTAGGCCAACAGCACCAAATAGGACATTGTATTGTTACACACCAAATTTATGGTTGTAACCTCAGTGTGAGAAAAGTGAAAAATGTACAAAACTTTGTCTTAGTTCACAAACACGAAAGTTTATTCACTTTTAAGTCAGGAGAAAGAAAGAGACCATGAAAGCTGAGTTGACTGCATTAGCTAGACAAAGAGAAACAACATGTCATGAAGAGAGAAAGAGAGAGCAGACTAAGACCTTGAATTTTCTTTCTAGCTTTCTGTTACAGTTCTAACATACTGGTTAGCTGATTTCATCTCCACAGCTGCGTGTCTGGTGTAAGACACCTTTTCAAAGCTCACTCAAAATGAGGGCTATAATTTTCGTCTTTTTCTACATCTCCATGATTGCTGGTGTTCAACTGAAAGCTTTACCTCATTGCATCTCACAGCCAACTAACTTTCAAACCTGAGTTGTCTCTTTACTCCTGCCTGGCATTAGAGGGAGGAACATAACTGTTTCCAGGGGTTCCACACATGTGCAAAAGATTTAGGGGCCTCTGTTTTCACTTGGCTGCCTTGTAGACTCTCTATTTGGTTTTCTCCCAGAAATTTTCTTTATAACTTGGCTCTACCATATCATATTACATATCTTCCTTAAGATAATTCTAAAATTTTTAGCCTGTAAATTTTTCAAAACTATGTTCCTAGCAATGATTGCTCAGATATACATAATTATTTATTTAATCATTTATCCATTGTTGTTAATTTGGGTTCGTCTCAGCACTTCTATCTGATACTTGTGTCATTTCTCTCTGATGACCACAAGAATACATTGAAAACAATACAAAAAACCCCAATAAGTAAAATAAACAAAGGAACATGTAACTCATTAAATATTTCACAGTTCATTAATGCTTGTTCTTTCGGTCCATGTTTCATTCTTTTTTTATGTTTTTTTTCTTTTTTCTTCTCTGTTGCTAAAGTCAGTACAGTTTTCCTTTCTTCTTTTTTCTTTTTATTTTGCCCCAACCAAGTTTTTTTTTCTTTTTTGAACAAATGTCTGTCTTACTTCACTAAATATCATTCTTTTCTCTTTTTCTTTTTTTTCTAATGCTCATGAATTATTTCTTCTCACCTTTTTTCTTTATCTCTTTCCATCTCCATTCCCTCAAGCTCAAATATTCATGTTGTAAGTTTATAATATACTTTAACAGTAATCCATGTAAACACAAACCCCAGCCCACCTGCAGAACAATGGGTTTCCTTTCTAAAATGGTCTCTTTTCTTTTTCTCTTTGTTTGTTCTTTAAGACCCCTCTATCTGCTCACCAATCAGTGAGATATTTTTTGGAGTACCTTTCCCTGTTGGCACTGATGTCTCTTCTTTCCTAAATCCATTTGTTAACCTCATTGCAAACGCACAAATCCAAGATATCACCCAAGACTAAAAAAACAGAGAAATCACCCACAAGTTAAACTCCTCGCTCAAAAAAATTCACTACCTTCGAACACACAAAACAAGCTTTGTTGCCATTTATCTTTTTACGTCATTGGAACTTGGCTAGGATTATTTCTAGTGGGATAGTGGGGCACCCAACCTTATTACCAGATATTCACACAAAATCCCAAATACAACAAGGGTGAACTCAAGGACAGTCAGGCTCAAATCAAACTAAACCAAATGAAAAACAGCAAAGTGACCAACACATTAAAAAAAAGATTTTACATTTTCTACTCTTTCCTCTGTCGTCTATAATTTTGCCTTTTCCTTCTTCCTTCATTTAGCTTTTCTTTAGTCATTTTTTTCTTATTCCAAATCTCTGGCACAGACTACAGAGCTTATATTAACCAAGGAAAGAAAAAGAAACATATAAGAGCACTTGCCTAATTCTTATTGGTGGTGTCGTTGTTTTTTTTTCTTTCCTTCTTTCTCTTTTTTTTTTGAGGGGGCGGCTATTTTTCTTCAACACATGGTCTTGTATTTCTTTGTTTTCTTTCAGTTCTTCTACTGTCTTTTTTTTTCTGTTCTTTTTCCTCTATTCCTCTGTTTTCACCTTTCATATTGTTTCTTCATGTTTTCCTCTTTCTTCCTCTGTCTTGTCACTGTTTCACGTTTTTTCATTCTTATTTTGTCATCTCTTCTTTCCATCTGTTTTATCTCTCTTATGAACCAAGGAGCTGTTTGTATTGTATTCCCTTTTTTTTTATTAGACTGGCTTTATTTACTTTTCTTCATCTAGTGTTTTTCCTCCTTATACTTTCTTTCTGTATTTTCTTTTCTTTTTTATTCCTTTTTCTTCTTTTTATTTTGGCTTTCTTTTCCTGTTTTTTTTTTTTTGTTGGTTTTTCCTCTGTTTTTCTTTCTTTCTTCTGTTTTCTACTGACCCAGTTTCAAACTAACCATATCATGTGGAGCATGGACTAAGTACAGAACCAAATAGACATTTGTACCACCATATGGCAAATGGATTTATGCATGTTTCACTATGTCTTAAGTGGTTGTCGGACCCTGTTGTAAGCCTGCCATGGGAAAAGATGACAAACACTCAAAACTCTATCTTAGTTCACTAACACTACTATACTTTTAAAGTAGCCGCTGAGAGAAAGAAAAAGTATGAAAGCCAAGTCAACTGTGTTAGCTGGACAAAGAGATGACATGTCATGAGGAGATTCTACACATGCACAGAAGATTTGAGACCTGTTTTTTTCTTGTCATTTTTATTACTGTGGTCATTCACTAGTGACAAGCTTACCTACAACAAGTGCTTTGGCCTGTCACACTCAAGTCAGTTGACTGCTTTTTCTTTTCTCTCTCTCCTTCCCCAGAAATTCTCTTTATAATTTCAACCATATCACATTATATAAATGGTATTTACAAATTTGTGCTGAATGTAGTATATTGGTTTCAGATGGCTTACAATGCCTGTTGTTCTTAAATGGTTACCCTTCTATGTACTGCTCATCACTGCTTAACTTTGGTAATCTTATGGGAACTGGTGCATTAGACTTTACTGTAAGCTATGGTGTACTAGCAATATATTTTTTATTCATCCTTTAATTTTTGTTACTTTTTTATCACAAAATTAATAATAATGATGATGGATGATGCTTCATCTAAAAGTAATAAATACTGAAAATAGCTAAATTCTATTTTTTGTGTTGATGAATGATCTGCTTTCAATTCCATATGAAAATGAAAGTATTTAAATAGAAAGAGAAGGTAATTTGAAATAAGACATTAAAATTTATCTTACAATAGATTCCAGTCTGTTTTAAAATATTTATTATGTAGTTTTCTATATTTAGAAATAAAGAGTGCTCAATGTCAGTGATAGAGCATTTTCAGATCTAAGAATAGCGTAGACACAGAATCAGTAGCATTTATTGACTGTCAGTTTCTGGCCTATATGATCATCTGTATTTAGGTTAATTTGTACATATAATGGACTCCTCTGTCAACCTCACTGTATGAGGGCCAAACAGTTTGGTTAAAGATATAAATTGTTGAACTACCTACATGAGATTTGTTTCTAATGGTGAAGGTTTGTGTAGAACCAGACACTCTTCTTAGATAAGCTGATTACAGAAGAATCGTTCACCAATGTGCCATAGATTCTCCAGAACAAGACTCTTCCGATTTTGATTTCCTCTTCCTAGACCAGTTACCCTACTAAAGCTAAAGCCAAATCTACCCTACTGTTTTACCCATGGCTGGGGATTGGATGCCTAGCCATTACACCTACTAAAAGGGACATATATAGGTAAATATTTTTAGGTTACCTTTTATAGACCCCTCACCATGTGGAGAAAAAGTGCCATCCCTAGAAATGACTGCTTTGCCATGAAATAAAGATATAAATGTTATATACAAGCATATGGTTGCAAGAAAAATAAGACTGATGAGAAGATTTAGTTTATTTTGTTTATTGAATAAATAAAATAAACAAGAGGATAAAATATCTGGCTGGCTGAGAGTGGGGGTCGTTTATTTGGCAACAAGTGGTTGCTTTGGACGGTGTTGTCAGGTGACACTCTTAAGACGATTGGCCTATTTATATCTTCACAACTTCAAACACTACTTGTGGAAAAAAATGATTGGTTGAAAAATAAACCTTTTTTTTATGACTGAGAATTTTCTGGGGATTTTGGATAGACTATGCACGGAGCCTATGCGCAGAAGCCATGATTTTCTCAGTTTGACACTGGCCGTTGTTGGGTCAACATCCGGTAGCTGTTATTTTCTTCTACAGTGTCGATGTCTGTGGGTCTGTTTTGTATGTTTTAGTCGTTAGGTGTGTGAAGAGTTAAGTGGGTGAATCAGAAGAGATTTGATGTATTTTACTATAACACAAAGATGAGTATTACTCTTTATTGTTCTGTCATTGGCTGCCTATCTCTCACCACCCATGTGTGAAGTTCAAATAGAGGGTTCCCAAGGGCTTTTTCTACCAGCCCTCATCACTATCTCTTCCTCACCATGAGACTTTGTAATCTGCCAGTTGTGGAAGAGCTTTGGTTGGAAATAGAGAATGTATGTATGTACTACCAAATAACCTGCACTTGTGAATTATTTTAAGTGGTCATTGCTTGTGCTGCATAATTTGTACTCTCTCCACCATACTAACATTACCTGCGTGCACACACACACACACACACATACACACACTTTTTAAAAAATGCAAATTCATTTGATTAATTAGACATTTAATATAATTTTCCTCATCAATTCCAATATTTACCACTAAGTGTGAATAGTCTATAATTTAATGAGATTAATATAAAAGTATAATTTTTACAATGAAGATTGAAATCAAGAAGACAAGCAAGAATAAATAACTCCTATTGCAATTAGTGTGATTAGTGCATATTAATGATAAATACTTATCAAAATAATTTATTTTTATATCAAATGAATAACATTTAGATACCAACAAAAGATTATGTATGATAAGAAACCTTTTTATAGAAAATAAAAAAATCTTAAATACAAATGAAGGATTCTATGAGATAGAAGTTTTTCTTTTAAGAAATCTTTTATAGCAAAATGAAAAACATTTAAGTGTACAAATTAAAGGACATTTATGTTTATAGTTGACTATTCTAAATGATTGACATATGTAGGAGGAGTGAATGTATTTGTTTGGTCCCTGACTATTTTGATGTTGATTTTAAGGGTTTATGTTATATTTAGAATAATGTTTAATATTTATGCTTCTCCACAATTTTAATGCTTTAGTTTAGAATAAAAGGTAGTATATGGCATAATATAGGCACATGGATAAAGTGGTAAATGAAGGAAGATATGCAACAAATGAGTAAAAGATATGAAACAAATAAAGGTTGTAAAACGGCGTGGACAAAATGAACATTTAAAACAAGGCGTCGAACAAAAACAAATTTATATTCTACAACAATAAAATTTACATTGATACATAAAAAATATTACTAACTCTACTAACAAAATAATGGTGTGTGTATATATGTGAGCTTGTGTGTGTGTGTGTGTGTGTAACACAACTAAGCTACAAAAGAATTACATGTTAAAATGTCCTTTTTTTATGGTTAGAAACAGGCAGTTTCACTGAGACTGGAAAGCGTCTCATAGTCATTGTATATGAATGTCTGCGAGGCCCATCCATGGTGTTGCTTTTCTCTCCTGTTGATTCACGCTGAAGGGAGTGTGTTGCTGCTGCTAAGAAATTTGGTAAAAGAGAACAAGGGTGTTTGAAGACGACGTATTTATAGAAAATACGCGTCTTGTAGGTGGCTCAAAAACGCAGGACTTGAATTTACGCGCGGACGTAGTTTTAAACATGTCATGTGGTCCTCCTGGCCAATGGTTTCCTGAGACTGAATATGTGAGCGTCCGCCATCTTTGTGGGAACAAGTGGCATACCGCCCAAAATAATTTATAGGAGTGTAAAGTCCTATACATACACTACAGTTCAAGTGTCATCATTTCCACTAATGTATATTTCTTTTTGCTGCAATTGTAAATTTGATTATAAAGAACTCTTAGGTTTATTTTGGTTTTATATTTTTCATCATCTGTTTTTGTCTTTTATGGAATGTACCATTTCTTTTGAGTAAGTCAATATATAACATGATATGGTATGTCCAAGTTATAAAGAGAATTTCTGGTGAAGGAGAGAGAGAAGAAAAAATAAGACGAAAAAGCAGAAAGAGAGTCAGAGGTGTAGTCAGCTGTCCTGAGTGAGTCAGGCCAAAGCACTTTTTGTAGGTCAGTCAATCACAGGTGAATGACTATTTGTCACAAACATCCATTTGGTATCGTTATGGTACAAATCTTATCATTTTATTTTCTGACATGCAACAATCTTGGCTCTTAATTTAACTAAATCATACTTGCCTTTTCATCAACAATTTCAACAATCTAAAATAAAAGTTTCCATTTCAGAAATTTCTTTTAAAGACAAAAATTACCATAAATTAGGATGTACTTTACCTAATTTAAGATAGAGCATTAATGTAATATGATATATTTAATTTGTATTAAAGTTTTATTATTTCATATTAATCTCTGAAATTTATTAGTCTACCTGACCTCTGTGTTATTTATCAGTCTACCTGAGCTATGATAGAAATAACAATAACGATAAAGACAATAGTCCGAAAACCCTTAATGACAAAAATCATCAAGCTTTGTCTCGGAAATTTAGACAACGAATATCCAGTTGGTATGGACCCAATACAATATATCAATGGAAACAATTAGAAAAACTGAATCAAAAATTGTCATGAATGATGAACCATCTCACATTCCTATACAGATACTGAGACCTCAAGCTAGTTCCACGAGGCTTAACAATAAAAATCCCAGTTCATTCCAGGAGGGTGCGGAAAGTAACAAAAAGATTAGAGCAGGAATTAATCCGAGATCGAATTCATAACTGTTGAAAGAAACATCAACTCTGGTTAGAAATCTTGAGCAAACTCACACCATTCCTGGAAAAAATATCTATGATAGATAACAGAACAATATCTGGATAAATCGTACAAACAGGAAATCCATATGGTCATGGCTTGTCAAATTACGAAGTTGGAGCAGATGAAAATCATCAATATGAAAATCTAATCCCATTACTCACCAGTGAAAGCCAATGTCAACATCAGTAAGCGACAGTTAACAACTCCGGAAAAATTAGTGCTAAACAAAGGTCTCAGCTTCGCCACTACCATCAAGTGAATTCCTAACTTAGATCTAATAGCGCCAATTGAGGATGCAGCTTTAAAAATACCCAAGGCAAAAGCTGATGAACTAAGATGGAAAGTGAGACAAGCACTTGAGAAATCAAAGCCTCCAATACCTAACATCTCAAAAAACGGAGAGACAGGCTCTTAAATCTCTACAGGATGATAATAGTATCATAATACTCCCAACTGACAAAGGCAATGCTACCATGGTAATGGATAGGGTGGAATACTCCAATAAATTGGTGGACTTGATTGGCAATGGTGGCTATTGTAAAGTAAAGAAGGACCCGACCCTGAAGACGGAAAGGAGGCTGTCACAGATCCTTGGTAAGAATAAAGATCTCATACCACAAACAAAATACGGACAGCTAATTCAACATTACAGTAAGCTACCACATATATATATGGCCTTCCCAAAATTAATAAGGATGGTATTCCATTGAGACCCATTGTCAGCAACAGAGTTTCAGCATGTCACCCATTGAGCCACTTCCTTGTGAAGATCATCAGCCCACTAACTGGTAAGTCCTCATCATATGTTAAGAACTCAGCCCACTTTGTGGAGAGTATCAGTGATGCCCCAATTCATTCTAACCAGATGATGAGTTTGGATGTAGTGAGCCTGTTTACAAAGGTACCTACTGATGAGACACTTGCTGTGGTACGGGATAAACTGGCTGCAGACCCCTTGCTGGAAGAACGCACTTGTAACCCAATTGATAATCTAATGGAAATTTTGACTTTCTGTGTGGAGACAACCTACTTCAGGATGGGATCTGATATATTCCGACAAGAAGAAGGACTGGCTATGCATCCGCCATTGTTACCATTGCTGGCAAACATATACATGGAATACTTTGAAGAAATGGCATTAGGATCTACATCACTAAAGCCACCTCTGTGGCTTAGATACGTAGATGACACATTCATTCTCTTACCTCATCAGGAAGATGTTCAGATATTACTTGATCAAGTGAATTCAATCTGACCATCTATACAGTTCATTATGGAGAAAGAGCAAGATAACAATTTACCCTTCCTCGATGTATTAGTAGCATGCACAGAGCAAGGATTCAGGTCATCTGTGTACCGTAAGCCTATCTTCACCAGACAGTACCTCAATTTCAACTCCTATTATCCATATACGGTAAAGAAAGGAATAGTCCGTGGCTTACAACAATGAGCAAAAACCATTAATAGCAATACTGACGCATATCAAGAAGAAATTATTAGTCTGAGACACAACCTCCATCATAACAACTACCCAGAGCACATAACATCGGCTTCAAGAAACCTAGATAGGGGGATAGAGGACAATTCCTGAAAACTCACCACAGTATGTCTGCCCTATGTCAAAAGACTAGTGGAAAGGATCCAAAAGATATGTAGTCCATATGACATTAGGACAATATTCACAAATGGTTCAACTCTCTGAATGTATCTCTTTCGGGTCAAGCCACCAACGGAATTCAACATGACCAAGAACAGTGTTTACTTCATCCCTTGCAGTTGTGGTAAAATATACAAAGGTGAGACAGGTTGCCCACTAAAAGTATGGCTAGAAGAACATTGGAAGGCAGTTGTACGAGGTGAAATTGAAAAGTCGGGCATGGCGGATCATATATGGAAGGAAAAGGGAAACCATCTGCCCTTATGGGATAAAGTTAAAATAATTAATAGGGCTGAACATTGGAGGATTAGACGCCTTAAGGAATCAGCACATATGTTGGGCTACAATGACCTGCTGAGTAGACCAAGTATAGAGTTGAATATAATATGGGAACCGATAATTAAAAAGGTTTGATGAAAAAAAAAAATCTGAATATGAGCACCGGTAAAAAAATCATACATAATAGTTGTAATTCTAGTCAAGTAAGAACATTAAGTTTATAAGTCCCAAAAATTCACTCTGAATTGTCCAGCATGGCGTAACGGTTATAGGCGTTGGTTCCCTAAGCCTCTAATCATCTGGTTGCAGTTCAATCCTGACTGCAGGCAAGTAACAATACAGGAATACTTATCACTTGTACCTGGTTATGGCTAATGGAATCAGAACAGGCGACTCCCTTGATTTCAGTAAAGGACATAGTTCCATGTTCCATGAAGGTTCCCGAGTTTGACAAACACCTGAAGAAGGCCAGAGGACATATTGGCTGAAACATTGTGGAAATAACAATAAAGATGAAGACAATAGTCCGAAAACCCTTAATGATAAAAATATGATAGAACCTTAATAAAATATTTAATTTGCATTACTGTTTTATTATTTCATATTAATCTCTGTGTTAATTTATTAAATATGTTCACCAAACTGAAGTTTAAGTTAGAAATGTTCATGGCAATCTGTTAAGTTTTGTATTTTTAGGAATACTCTTCCACTAGTTGACCACTCTGTGGTAAAAGTTTGGATTTTAGCTCTGCTGTATAAGTCAACCTTGAGTTTTGTTGAAATTTTTTTTCAAGTTTAAAAGATCAATTTGTATGCCACAATTTATTGATAAATGCATCAAGAGGATACATTTTGAATAAAATTAATCATATTGATAAATTCTAAAAATTAAGATAACTTATCAATTATATCTATGACTGATGGAGGTATATTTCTGATTTCCTAAACAATTATATGCTTTTGTTATAACACAATCTTTTACTCACTTTGATAAGTATAGGTTTTGAATTTATGTATGTCTGATATTGGGATCCTAAGCCATTATTATTACTGTTAAAGTACAATTTCTTTCTTTTTACAAACAATTTAATGCATTCCCAAATCAAATGTGTTTGCCAAATTTCAGTAGTTTTGCTGTTTCTATAGTCTAGAAACGCGCATAAGATTCACATATCTCTTTCGCATGTTGATGAAAAACTTAGGAACTTTTTATATATATGCAAATTAGATGTGAAAATGTCTTGGCTTATTGTGCTGCAATGTTACATAGAGCATAAAGAATAATATTGTTATTGTTGTACATTAACTGGCAGATTTTAGTACTTTTCATTTTAAAATTAGAATATAACTTGTTCATGATTAGTGTATGTTATATACATTTGTTTCGTAAAAAATACTGATAATATTTTATTTTTCTTAATCCTTCAAATAAAAAAAAGAAATAAATTTTAATATCTGCCAGGTTTTGTAATTAAAACATACATTGTTTACAAAATGATTATATAAATAGAAAAACTTGTCTTCTACAATGACTCTATATCCAAACTTGTATATTAACCCAATTGTGTTTGTAATACTTTCACTAATTACTGATTGATGACAATAATTCCTTGATTATTCAGCATACAGATTTGATAACAAACCTTGGCTAAAAATGTGTTTGATCATGACTTTTTTGCCCCTACTACCAAAAATTCTCCCTTTATTGAGGCTTACTAGATCCCCTACAGAGAGTTAAGACTCCTTGCCTCAGAAAAATGGGGTGTCTTGGGTATGACCTTGTTGAAATTTGGGTAGCCATTTAGTTTTCAGTTGTGTGATGTAAAGAGTACGCCTTCTAAGTAGCAAGACTTGTAGGTTGTTATTGTTCATATATTCTTTTAGTCATCTCTGATTGATCAATCTACTGCTGCTGGGCAAGTCTATAGATATTTGTTAGTAATTTGTAGACAGCTTATACCCCATCTGGGTCCACCCCCTAAACAATCTAACAGACCTTAAATTGTATTTTGTGGTGATGTTCCATTTCTAGAGATCTCTGTAGGTAGGGGTACTCCTTCATGGTCATTACTCTCAGATCCACTCTGACCAAGAGCTATAAAACCTCTTAGGATTCTATCTATGGGTCACATAGTAAGTAAAGTTGGTGACTGTTGTCGAGAGTGACCTGAAGGCTCCCTTTTCAATAACTACTACACCGAGGTGTAGGGGAGAGTGCTACTCCTTTCCCAAGGTTGACCCATTCTACCCTTGATCCATACCTTATAATGCTGAGTGTTAAGCAAGGAGGCATCAAGTACCATTTTTTAAGTATTGGTATGACTCGACTTGGGATTGAACCCAGGTCTCCTGGACCATTGTTGAACACTCTAATTATTATGCCTATGTAAAGAATATATTTGATAATACAGTTTGATACCATATAACTGTAAATTATTTGTATTAAAAACAATTACTTGAAGCTGTAATTGTTTACTAAGGATTATTATTAGTTACTTGAAATTACATAACTGTGTGCAAGCAAATGATTATTTTCAAATAGAAGTAATTACTAGAAACCATAAAATTATTATCATTAGATAGGATTAGATGCTTGAAACCATATAACTTTGTGCAAATTATTTGTAATAAATAGGAATACTTTATATTATATAAAGTACAAATAGCTCTTAAGAAAAAAGATACTCAAAAAGTTTAAATATAAATTTACAATGAATGCATTTCCCAAATCTCCGGGTATAAAAAAAAACTCTAGATGCGTTTTGTTGCCATTAAAATCAATCAATACTGCCAAAAATATTTTTCTTTATTAATACAGAAAAGTATCATAAGAAAATTCAAAATCTTACTAAATTCAAATGTCATTGTTATCATCAAGTCACACTGATTGTGCAGAGTTCCTTGACTTTCTTCATTTGTCCCTATCATTCATCACTCCTGACAGGTCCTCCAAACTACACCCAGTGTCCACACAGAGCTGATGTAAGTCTTTGCTGATTAGCCTACACTGGCATGTTCATATCAAGAAGAATGTCACTTATCACTTTGTCCTTGCTTTTTCAGCAATTCCCCATATGTCTTGTTTGAATGGCTTTTGTGATGGGAGGTAATTAGCAGTACAATTTTTTCTGGAGTGTTGCTTTCAGGATTTGTTCCAAACTATATGTAGTATTCTTGTTTAGTTTCATTTTAGCTTTCTTACCATGCATTTCGTAAGCGTCCATGTGGTAGATCCATACAGTAGTATTGACACAGCAGCAACTTGGAAGAGATCCTGTTTTATTTTGTCAGAGAGTTCAGATTTCCATAGGATTGATTACCTGTCAATAGCATTCTAGGTCTTTGCTAGTTGTATGTTGACATCATTTTCAGTTGATGAAATGTTGCTGCCAAGGTCTGTGAACTGGTCTACTAATTTTAGTGGCTTGCCACTTAAAGTGGAGATGGCTCCTTCTTGTTTAAAACACATGAACTGTTCTTTTAGCAGTCATGTAGAAGCCAATGCTTTCTGCTGCTTACTCTAAACAATGCAGCAAGGTCTTAGCCTCCGCTCTTGCCTAAAGCATTGTGATCAAGGATTTATAATTGTTCTAGTATACTATTTTCAAATCTGAAACTAAAAAGCAATCAACATTATTATTAATAGAGTTATTAGGAGTCACCTGGGTCTTGTGTATATTGAGACACCCGATAGCTGTAACAGATTCTTTTGGGAGACCTTGTGCTAGTTGTATTTGCTCCATCTTTTCTCTGTAAAGAATCAAATGCTTTCAAGAAATCTATTAATTGTGTTGCCTTGAGATACTTTGCATATACTCCTTTGATTATTTGACAGATAGTAAAAATCTGTGAGGTTATGGATCAATTTTTCTGAAAACCATTTTGACTTTTTCCTAAGAATTTTCTTGATTTCAAGTTGGATACTATTAAAAAGCTTGCCACTATAAACATTAAGAGCTATAACAATAAGAGTTATGCCTCTGTAGTTTTTAGTGATTTTGAGGTCACCTTTCTTAAGGAAGGGGAGGATGCAGCTTTTCCTTCAATTCACCATTGTGTTTATTGAAAATTTAATGACACACTACTTTGATTATGGCACATAATCAAAGTAGTGCGTCATTAAATTTTCTTGTCTTCCAAACTTCAGTTGATATTTCATCAAGGCCTGCAGCTTTTCTTCTTTTAATTTTTTTGTAATACTGTGTCAAGTACTTCCTCCACAGAATGTCCTAGTTAGATGTCTCCTTAGCTCTTAATGATTATTTATAGGTTTATCAGTGATTTCAGGAGGATTTTTGAGTAGATTCTTGAAAGGTTCTTTCTTTTTCTGTTGTCTTTCTTCTTGGCTGGCCACTTTTAGTTTTGCTCTCAATGTACTCTTTCTTTCTCTCACTTTATTTTGTTTCTGCTTTGCTAATTGTAATTGGTTATCTTTAACCGAATTTTTAATCCTATTGATTTGACCTTGAATGTATTCTTGTTCTTTTTTGGTATGTGTGAGTTCTCTTTGTGTTTAAGCTGCCACATATTGGCATTTGCTGGGTTTCTTTTATTCAGAAAGGATGCTTTTTTTCATGTTACCTTGTTTTCTCTTACTGCAATTGACACCCATGGAACTTGACATTTAGCTCTTGGTTTAATTGGTCTGGACTCAACTACTGCTTCTGTATGAACAATAACAAAGTTTTCCTATTTGTTATTCAAAGTATGTCTTTCAAATACCCTCTGAGGAGTATCAGATTTGTTTCTTACAGTTACTATCTATACTGATTTCTAACATCCCTATTAACAAGTGAGGACCAGTCATATCGTGAAGCGTTACCTGTTTGTTTATTTCAGCCTAGACTGGTAAATCTCTGCCGAGACAATTCTGTGATCGGATGATACTCTCAAAAGAGGAGTATGCCTCATAGTTCATAGTGATACTTATCCACTTCCTTGACTTTTTCCTTTTTAACTATATTCTTCTTTGTAGTGTGTTATTTCTTGAAGAGTTTCTATGAGCACTGAAATATTTACAAAATATAGAAAGTACAGTTTTCCATTTAAGTAGAGCTATTCTTTTCAACAATGAAAATGCATACAAAATATTCATACAAAAAATTGCCAAGTGTTTAACTTACCACAAAGTAGAAGGATTAATTCTTTTTCACATTTACAGGATATAGTGCCTATTTGTGGTGGTGGTGGGGATTTTTTGCCCTTTCTTTTCTTTTTGCCTTTTTTTTCAACTCTCAATGATCCTCTTCTTTTCTTCATAGCAAGGATAGTTGTTTGAGCATTGAAATATTCGTAAAATATACCAACTACTTGCTTCTGCAGTATATATACTAGAAATTACATTTAAAGAAAAAAAATTTTAATCATTGTTTCATTTTTCACCAGAATTTCGTGTATTACTATGTAAGATTAGAGTGAATTAAAGTTTAGTTATATCTATTTTATAATTCAATACATGATATCCTGAGTTAGATTAACATCTGATATCATTTTTTTCTTTCCATTTCAGGACAAAAATTGAATATTTGAACTATATTATCAACAATTATGTATAAAGAGTATCTATTCTGATCTTAGCACTGTTTAGACAGCTCTAAACTGCAAGTTAGTTAAACTCATAATTTAATTATCCTCATAAGATGAAAGAAGTCATTAAATCTGATAAGCATAGTGGATATTAAACACGACAACTGTATCTTCTTTCATCATCACCATCAAATTTCTCACTATTCAAAGAAGTTTTTCTACCATACAGATGTCTATTCTTAGTGTTTAATGTGTGTGTGTCATACTAGCTTATTGCTCCTCCTTGTCATCAGATGAATCTAGGTTTTGGTCTTGTTTTTGCTGTCTATTCAAAGAGTTTGATAGTGCACGTTATCTTGGTAATATGTTGGATAGCTTGCCCATCCATGTTAACATGATTGACTGTACTATATTAGAGACTCCTAGTGTTAGCCTCCCACCAACAGTGAACCTTGTAACTGGCTGTGTGACCAACAACAAAAGGTCAATTACGAGAACTCTTGTGGTGGGTGTGAGAAAGGGTCAAATGCGCGGGAGTTGGGTTTTTTTGAAAAAGGTCAATCAGTAACTGGTAAAGAATCAGGAAGAAATTAGATTTTAGGGCTAACACAATGACACTCCACATTAAAGGGAACAAGATTTACAAAACAATAGGATCTTTCTTTCATTGACTCTAAAATGCCACTTCTCTATCACCCTGTTTTTAAGACTGGTCCAGAGGGAGGTTGAAACTCTAATAATAAAGTGAATGGTATTTTTTCTGTGACTACATGTCTGACTTTTCTTATGAACTCGTCCTTATCTCATTCAGTTTTTGTCTCCAGCAACTTTCTTCAAAACCTTCAACACAACACTCCTTTTTGATGTTTTAATCTTGTTATTGTACTGTCTTTATGAGTCATGTGTAACCTTATCCATTTCATCTTTCTCTGCTATTATACTCTCATTCATATGTCATAAGTGGTCAGATATATAATCATTGAATGTTTTTCTCTTCAGTTCCATTAACACTTTTATGTTCCCTCATGATATTGTTGAATCTTCTAAATGCTACTTAGACTAGTTTGATGTGGCTCAGATACTGTTGATATCTGACACAATGTCATTCTTGGAACTTTTTAAGACAAGACTTGGTATCCCAATGAAAATTAGATGGCCTCATCATAGAGAAAATAAAATGCTGTAAAGCAGCTAAAGGCTCTCTGATGTAGTTGATTTTGAAGTATAAGAAACAATCAGATATGATAATGAAAATAGGGTGGTGCTCCATCTGGTTGAAAATGAAATTCTCCCTCTCCATTAAATAGCTGAAGAATTCCTGGCACAATTAATCTTTCAAGCATATGACTATATACATTTTCTGGCAGATTTTCTTACATTTGATGAAATTATGAAGTAAAAGTTTGAACCTTTTTTTTTTGTTATAATAGGATTTGTATATTTTATGAAATTATTTTATTCACACTCATGCACACATTGAATAAAGAGTATTGTATGTTTTGAATTATGAAAATCATTGAATAATCTAATTTGTTCAAGATGTTGAAATGAGATATAAAAACAAACAAATTAAAACTAAGATTTATTCACATGATTAGATTCAAAAGTATTTCAAGGACTGTCACTTGTTTTTAGCTAACACCACAATAATTCACCCAAACATCACACAGTCACGTTGATTAAACTTTCATTATATGAGTAAAAGGTTCAATGTAATGAGAATCAAGTACAGGGAGGATGTTTGTGCAAGTGTTATGCTTTTTCTTCTTCTTTTTTTCTATTTCTTTTTCTTTTTTAAAGAAAGCAGATTCTAAAATGGCACTTTCCAAATAACTATGATAAGATGACCAACCAAAAAAAAGAAAATTTTGATAATATCATGTTTCACTTCAAATAGCAGCAGCCCACTCAGTGTTGGGGCTTATAAAAATCCCCAGAAAAAATATTCACCTCAGAAATCAACATGAGTCAATTTCCTTTAGACATCAAATGTCTGTTTTTCATTATCTTTCCTTATTGATGGCTTGTTTTCTTTGTTTTGTTTTATTTTATAAATGTGGTGGGATTTCTTAGATCCAGCAAGAATATCCATTTCTGGTTCTGGAAACTAGCACTTTGGATGTGCAAAGATCATATGAAAAATCCAAGATCTGAGCACATGTTTAACAAGAACCTTGCACTGTGTAAGTGTATGGATTAAAAGAGCATTACCACAAATAAGTTTCATTCCAGTGTGTGGGTTGATCACGTGACTATGCAGCTCAAAATAGTAAAATCAATAATTACTGTTTAATCTAAGCTGGTAAATTTGATAAATTCATTCAATAAGATCATTTATTGTATGAAAGTCTTCATCAGTGATAGTTGATAGGTTTATAATGAGTGAATGAAATCTGGCTGTGAGACTTAGTTACCTCATTTCAATTCTTGGATAGGTGCAATATGCAAAAAAGGATAGGTGCAATATGCAAAAAAGTGCAGAGTAAAAATGGCAAACTAAACTCAAGGAGTTAATGAATATTTATTTCTCAAAATAAATGGTCTTAAATTTCTTGCCTTTATTTTCTTTGATTTGTGTATTAAAAGACCTATGAAAAAGATACATCTATTTGACACTCTACTATATTAACTGATGTCATTTGCATTCTAGTGTTCTACCAATCAGAGACATAAGTCTACTGTTATAGTTAATAAAAGTCTCTTATATTGAATTCCCAGAAGTTGAATCTTTATCAAAGAAAATTTGCCAAAAAAGCAATGATTTTTTTTTTTTTTTTTTTCTTTTTTTTTTACTCGAAGAAAGGGAATAACAAGAGGATAAAATGATTTATTTCAGTAATGTGTTTGATTGCTGAAATACTTTTTATAGGCTCTACAAAAATTATGAAATACTTGTCAGAGATGACTTCTTGATAATAAGGATTGCCGGGGGGGCAGTAAGACACCCATCCAATATGAAGTATTCAAATTTATCTCAGATGGAGGAATAAACAAAATCCATAACATACGAATAAAAATTTGCTTAACTATATAAAATCATTTTAAATGAAATCCAAGGAAAATAAATGAGGTTGTATAAATAATTTGAGCTCCAAAAGAATGTAAATTAATCAAGATAAGATAGAGTTAATTGTATTTTTGTTCATTTGGACTCATTTTCATGATTATTTAATTTCGATCATATTAAGGATGCTTTCTTCTTAGCTGTCAGTTGTATTTTGAAACATTGAACCTTGTTCTGAGAGGTCATCTCATATTTAGTGCCTTTTATATTTGAGATTTTGGAACTGTTTCTCTGATTCAGATATTGAGTCCATGACTTTCTAGTGAATTAGTGAATTTTACTAATATATTCCTATTTTTTCGTTGTATTTTTTTAACCATAAATTCATTGTTCTTTTTTTTTTTTTTTATCTTTGGTTCCTCCTACTTATATCTGCTTGGTCTTCTGATTGTATGGATGAATAGAGCATCTTCTTCAGTGATGCTAATGTTCAATATTCCAACTTCCTTACTTATAGGTTGGTGTGCCCTTCTGAGACAAGATGATATAATTTAAGTACTGAAATACTTTTTTAGTATATAGGAAAGCGCACAAAACTAATAGAGCTATTCATAACAATATAATAACAGTTTCCTTATTACTTCTGTTCCTACTGTAAACTTTAAAGCTTCAAGATATTGGTCTTAGAAAAGAAGGAACTTATCAATACAAGAATTGCTTAGAATCAATATTATTGTCATAAGGCATTGCCAAACCCCAAGCTCCAGAGGAAGTAACCTTTTATTATTCAATTAGCTTTTTTAATAATATTCTGGCCTTCAAAAAAGGATTTGAATTAAATATATTTTGTTTATTGGTAAAGTAATTGATTGTAGAATACCACTGTCATATGAATATTACTGGAAATACCATCAAAGTAGAAATCACTGAAAACTGAAGAGAAAAAAAGTAATCAACTTCTTGTGTGCATTCATACATACAGTTTTCACATAATGTTCTCTACTTATTTTTATAAGTCAAAGAAAATAATTGATTCATGACCTTTCTTCACTGCTTTTGTATCAAACTGTGACCTTATACATATTTTTTCAAAGAACTACTTGAAAATATCCGGTATAACTGAACAGCACTGAAATCTGACAGAAAAATTTAAATAATTTGATTTTCCTCCTTCCCCACTCTAAATCACTCTGTTTTCTCTCTCTCTCTCTCTCTCTCTCTATATATATATATATATATATATATATATATATATATATATTCATTATCATTATTTTTTTTTCTTTTATTGTTTAATTTTGACTTGTGATTATCTTAGGTCACCATTTTTTATGACAGTAAGGACCATTTTGGATAAGCAAGTTCTTGTCTCAGTGAGACATGAACTCACATTCACTTTTCTCTCAAGGACACTTTACCAAATAAGCTACTAGAGCCATTGGTTTACAAAAGCTCCAATCAAACTTTTACTGTATATCTTGTTTTTTTCTTGAAATTCAAGAAATAATGACTTGTATGGGTCACAAAAAAAGCATCTATAAACTGTGTGAATGAAATAATCTTACAAAATATACAACATCAATGGTTAAAAAGAAATGTTTTTAAAAATTAATGATTGACAATGTTTAATTTAAAAATAAAATAAGGTGTTATTTACAGTACTAGTGTGTGTAAAAAGAAAGTTTAAAATAACAACAAACCTAATGCCAAGAAAATAAGATATAGTTATAGGTTTGATTAAAGAGAATATAAGTTTGAGTCTTACCTAAGATTTATCTTTTATTTTTGTTTCTGATTTGTGCTGTGATAATGATAACGGAATAGGTTGTGAAAAATAAAGAATCATAATTGATAATTATATGTATTGACAGTTCAAACTTTCATGGTAACCTCATATTGCCTGGGATTAGACTACTTTAAGTGTTGGTCTGGCAGATTTTGCATTGTATCTTTTAACATTTAAATTCTAAATAACAAGATGAGTATTCAGTTGAGTTATACATACAAGCAATTATGTTTTTGTTTATAAATACCTAAGTTTTTTTTAACTGTTTTTATTTAAAAGTGGAAATAATTGAATTACTTCATAAACTTTTCTTATTGAAATATACAGGATATTGTATTGTATTTCTAAATCATAAATATCCACCATGGAAATTCCACAGGATCTGCTCATTATTATACAGTTTCATTCCCTTGCTCAGTTGCATCTAATCAGTTAGTATTTATATCATTGTGACCTAATAATTTTTATGTTGCCTTTATTCTTTGATTAATATTTGAAATTTAGGCCAGATCAAATCTTTATCAGATTATCATTTTTCAATATTTATTTGTTTTCTTTGCCTTTTGTTAGAGAAAAGATGAAGTAAAATTACAAAAGAAAAATGCTTTGAGGTGGAGACAGGAGTAACTGAAATGGTGACAGCTTTTCTGGCTCAAAACTGGTTAGAAGTGGAGGCTGCTGTTTTAAGAAAATAAATTACTAAACTGTGAGAATGAAGATAATATTATCAAAAAGAAAACTTTTGAAGAAGATGGAAGAAACTGTATCAATATAGATAAATGTGCACATACACAATACATATACACACATACAGCCAAAAATATTATTGTGTGTGTACAGATAAGTATATTTGTATACATGTACAAACAAGTATATTATTGTGTGTCTTTCTAGATGTATATATAATTTTACACACACACACACACACACACACACACATTTATATATAAAAACCAAAATGGCTTCCGAAGAAATAGATCCACGACCTCACAAATATTAACCATCCGCAGAATCCTTGAAGGTGTACGGGCAAAGAACCTACAAGCGACATTAATATTTGTCGACTTTACCAAGGCTTTCGACTCCATTCACAGAGGAAAGATGGAACAAATACTACTAGCGTACGGCATACCTAAAGAAACCGTAGCGGCAATAACGATTCTCTATAGAAACACTAAAGTAAAAGTACGATCACCGGATGGAGACACAGAATACTTTGACATTGTAGCAGGAGTACTACAAGGGGACACGCTGGCCCCGTACCTCTTTATCATTTGTCTAGACTACGTACTTAGAACATCGATTGACAAAATCAAAGAGAATGGCTTCGAACTGACGAAGAAAAGAAGCAGAAGATACCCCGCAACAACAATTACCGATGCCGACTACGCCGATGACATAGCGATACTGGCAAATACACCTGACCAAGCCGAAACACTTCTGCATAGTTTGGAATGAGCAGCAGCAAGCATAGGCCTCTATGTTAATGCACACAAAACGGAATATATGTGCTATAACCAAACGGGGGACATCTCCACTCTAGAAGGAACCCCACTTAAACTAGTAGACAAATTCACGTACCTAGGAAGCAGCGTCGAATCAACCGAAAAGGACATCGAAACGAGGTTAATGAAAGCATGGACAGCTATCAATAGGCTATCGATTATATGGAAATCAGACCTAACCGATAAAATGAAACGCAGTTTCTTCCAGGCAGCGGTCGCATCGATACTGCTATATGGATGCACTACATGGACGCTAACAAAACGGCTGGAGAAGAAACTAGATGGCAATTACACAAGAATGCTGCGTGCAATCCTGAACAAGTCCTGGCAGCAACACCCCACAAGACACCAACTGTACGGCCACCTGCCCCCTATCACGAAAACTATTCAAGTTAGACGAACCAGACATGCAGGACACTGCTGGAGAAGCAGAGATGAACTCATAAGAGATGTACTCTTATGGATCCCCACACATGGCCGCGCAAAAGCAGGACGACCAGCTCGAACGAACATTCAGCAGCTATGTGAGGATACAGGATGTTGTCCTGAAGACCTACCTAGGGCGATGAACGATAGGGAGGAGTGGCGAGAGAGGGTCAGGGATATCCGTGCTGCCAGCACGATATGATGATGATGATATACAGACAAATATTTTAGTGTGTGTATGCGCATATATATAAAAATGCATGAAGATATTAGTGTATGTGTATATATTAAGCATATATTTTTCCATGCATATAAATATGTGATTATATGTAGACAAATATATTACTGTCTGTGTGTAGGTACTCTTGATGTAATGGTTATTGTTGTAAAAAATAGACATGCTGATTTAAGTTCAAATCCTGAATGAGGCTGTTTGTATTTTACTTGGTGATAATGCCTTTGGGAAAGGTATTAATCCAACTATTCCCTCTCCAGCCATGGGTAAATAGTAGGGCAAACTGGACTCTTTAACCTAAGTATGGCAACCAGTCTATGAGGAAGAAAACTCTGAATTCAAACATGTTGAACTCTGCTTTAATATTGAACTTGTGTTGTATTTTGTTTATATACAGGAGTTGGGTAAATAGATATATCTATGCACACACTGTTTTACATGTATATATATAGATAAATATAGTATATGTATGTGTATATATCTATATGCATATGTATGTATGTATGCAAATATATTAGCATAAATATATCTATGCATATGTATTTTCACATACACATTTACATATGCTTATAAGTATACATATGTGTGTATATATAAATATATATATATATATATATATATATATATATAGATATATATATACACACACAATACAAATATATAATGAATGAAGATTAAAAGAAAATGGCATATATAAGTCAACCAATCCATAAAAATAATTTGATAGAAAATTCAACTAAAGATGTAAATCGACCTTTAAGCTACAATCTTTGCCATCTTATTTATAGAGAAGATTACAAAATGCTGTCATTTAATATGTGTTTAAAAGAAAAAGTCTTAAGCAAATCATTTGAATCCATTAGTTTCACAGATTCTCAAATGATGAACTAGTAACTCCAATGGCAAATCTAATATCTGTGTTATTTCTTCTCTCTTGCTCTCTCTCTCTCTCTCTCTCAATATTTACATCTTTGTATAATGTGTG
Source organism: Sepioteuthis lessoniana (assembly GCA_963585895.1). Classification (NCBI taxonomy): domain Eukaryota; kingdom Metazoa; phylum Mollusca; class Cephalopoda; order Myopsida; family Loliginidae; genus Sepioteuthis; species Sepioteuthis lessoniana. The sequence goes on from OY757919.1 coordinate 105,487,459, forward strand.
AAAATAAAGGATGAAGGCAATTCTGAAAAATATGCTTGGAACTAATCAGTTCTTGATTGGCAAACATGATTCATGACTGATATTAAAATATTGATTACTTATCTTTTTTTATCAGAGATGCCTTCACCTTTTTTTACCTTAAAACTTTCAAGCAAAATCATGTTAGATAAAGAGATGAACATGCCTACTCATCTAAATCTACTTAGCTATCTCCTTACTAACACACACACACACACACACACAAACATACATATGGAGAACAATATATAATCTAAAAATAGAAATATATATCATTTTGTGCAGAAGTTACACAAGGTCTGTCTGGATCATTTAAAATAAGTGAAAAAATATCCTCCTTAGAGTAATGAATCTTTTTTTCTGTTGGAAATAACATAGTTACTTTTTAAGAATTTGCAAAGTTCTTTTTTTAGAATTGCCATCAGCTGCTTCATTGTATTCTCCTTAATCTCGTACTTGGTCTTAAATGGCCTTTTCAGTAGTTATTTTTGCCCTGGAAAAAAAAAGACGACAGAAGTTGCAGGGAGTTAAATCTAGATTATATGGGTGAGGGTGGTGACAAACCTAGTTGATGAATTATAATAATGTACCTATTGAGTATATCTCAGAATGAGTATATCTACTAACAATATGCATAGGTTATATATCTATACAAAATCACTAACCCTTGTTGTTTTTGTACTTAAAAACCCAGTTTGTTAAATAACTTCCAAATATATTCATAAGTAAAGTTGGCGACTGTAGTCAAGGGCAACCCAAAGGCTCCCCTTTCAATAGCTACTACAACAAGGTGTAGGGGAGGGTGCTACTCCTTTCTCTGGATTGCTTCACTTTACCCTTGATCCGTACCTTATAATACTGAGTGTTAAGCAAGGTGGCATCAAGTACCATTTTTTGAGTCTTTGGTACAACTTGACCTGGGATTGAATCCTAGTCTCCTGGACCATTAACGAACACTCTAACCATTATGCCAATGGCCCGGTATGTAGCTTTTAATAATCACTTGTATTCATCATCATCATTTTCTTTGTGCATTTCACATTACAACCTATAGATCTGCATCCAAACTACAGTCCTAAGGTATTATTGGAGGAGAGATGTCACTTGATTGACATTATTTTCTGTAGTATAAAGACTCTACTGAGTAAGCCAATCTTCTGGACATCATAGGTGTTGATGCTACCTAGGATATGGTTGATGAGCTTTTCTGTTTCCTTCTGCACAAATCCTTGAACTCTGATGACCATTAACATTATTTGGGTGTTCTTACCCCACATTCTGTTAATCTCTATCCCCAGGTCTTTGTACTTGATTAGCTTCATTATAAATTTCCCTGGAGTATTTCTTTCTAATGTTATTGCTCTATTTCCAAGCATGCACCTCTTTTCTTTTCTGTCCTTGATAATGATGCCAGGATTGTTGGTCTTTATCTTTGTCAGTGTGAATGGGTTGTTCTCTATGCATGCATTCAACTGATGTCCATATAACTGTTGCTCAGTGTTGAGTATTCCACTGCTGTGTTGTGCTTCGGAATCTACTTGTTTTTTGCTAGTTTTAGACGACTGGAGACCATACAGTTGATGATTCCTCAACGCTTTCTGTAGATCTTACATTAAGGATCTGTTCAATCCATGATGCGATGGTAATGGGGTCTTGTTGCAACATTTAGTTCTTGTGTAGCAGTTATGAAGTTCTCTGTCTGCTGGTCCATATCTACCCTTTTCAATCTTTTTATAAATATCATCCTTCATGCATTAGAGGACTAAGACAGATAACAGAAGAAATAGAACTAACAAATCAAGAAAGAATCATAATGCTTGGAGAAAAGGAAACTCATAAATGCTTGGAAATATTAAAAGTGAACACCATCAAACAAGTGAAGATGAAAGAAAAAATAACATATGGATACTTTAGATGAACAAATATGCTTCTCAAAACCAATTTCAGCAGCAGAAATCTTATCAAAGGAATAAACATCTGAGTGGTTCCTTTTGTGAGATATTCAGGACCATTCTTAAAATCGAAAAAAGAACTCAGACAAATGGACTAGAGGACAAAAAAGTTGATGATAGACAAAGCTTTACATCCAAGAGATGACATAAATTGACTTTATGTGTCAAGAAAAGTAGGAAGAGGACTCACTAGCATTGAAGATTGCATGGATGCATTGATACAAGGACTCCAAGACAACATTAAAAAAAACAAAGGACTAATTACAGCGGCCACTAACATCACTGACAACATAAAGACAAACAATAATTAGGAAACAAAATTGGGAAGAACAACAATTGTGTGATTATTTCAAGCAACAAACTTACAAAATCTCACGTGAGAAAACCTGGACATGGCGACAAAAGGGTAACTTTAAGAGGAAAAGTGAATCTCTCTAATAGCAGCACAAAACAATGCCATAAGGACCAATTATATTAAAGTGAAAATCGATTTTATACAACAGAATAGCTAATGTAGATTATTATGTGATAGATGAAACAATTAATCTCATAATAAATGAACGTAGTAAACACATGCAAAGAGAATATAAGACTAGATATGACTGGAAAGGTGACCCACTGGGAATTGTGCAAAGAAATTGAAATTTGACCATACTACAAAATGGTATATCACAAACCAGAATCCATCCCGGAGAATGAGAAGCATAAAATTCTTTTGGGATTTTGAGACATAAACAAATCACCTAATTCTAGCCAGAAGATCAAACCTAATGATATTTAACAAAAAAAGAGAACTTGCAGTATAGTGAACTTTGTCATCCCAGTGAACCACAGAGTGAAAATCAAAGAAAGTGAAAATAGAGACACATACTTGGATCTTACCAGAGAACTAAGAAAGCTGTAGAACATGAGGCTTACAGTGATACCAGCTGAAATTGCTGTGCTTGGAATGGTCCCCAAAGGCTTGAAAAGGGGTCTGGAAGAATTGGAAATCAGAGGACAATCAGAGACAATCTAACCTACATTATCATTAAGATCTGCCTCAATACTGTGAAGAGTCCTGGAGACCTGAGGAAACTTGTGAAAGACCAGTCAGCTAACACTGCTGTAAAAAACTCACAAAAAGTATAATAATAATAATAATAACCAATTATATCCAGGCAAATATTGATAATATGCTGAAGAATAGCAAGTGTAAGTTATTTGGTAACAGAGATGAAAGAGTTAATTACTTAATAGTCAATGCAGCAAACTGGCACAAAAGGAGTACAAGAGTAGGCAAGACTTGCTGGGAAATTTGACTATGAGGACAAATGTTATATGTACAAACCAAAATCTGTCCTAGAAAATGAGACACATAACATTTTCTGGGGCTTTGAGATAAAAAAAATAGAACTCCCAATCCCGACCAGAAAACTGACCCAAGTGTTAATTAACAAGAAAAAAAGAACTTGTCATCTTGTGGATTTTGCTATTCCAGTAGTCCACAGAGTGAAAATATAAGAAATCAAAAAGATAAACAAATACATGGATCTTGCTAGAGAACTGAAAATAGCTGTAGAACATGAAGGTTATGGTAGTACCAGTTGTATTTGGTGGTCCCCAAAGGCTGTGTAAAGTGACTGGGGGAACTGGAGATCAGAGGGAGAATAGAGACGATCCAAACCACAGCACTGTTAAGATCAGAGAAAATACTCAGAAGAGTTTGGAAGACCTTAGAAGACTTGCTGTCACTCAGGCTTCAGTGAAAAACCTCTTGTCAAAACTGGCCTGAAAAACTCCCAAGGAGGAGAAGAAGGAATAGGATTGTGATGATGAGGATCATCAATACTACTACTACTTTTCCTCCTTTATTCTTTTGCATGTTCACACTAGGTATTTAGTGGTTACCATTGGAGACTGAGTGACTGCAAATCTTTTCAGTACTCCAGCACCCTCCTTCGTAGCCATTTTCTGTGGTTTTGATCTTTTCCTTCTCTCCTCAGTTCTTCCAATTATTTTCTGGAGATCTTTATGACCATTTCAAGTAATTCTACAGCAAATCAGCATTACAGTTATCTTACACTGTTTTTTCTCACTTCTTTTGCAAGGTTTAAATATTTATCCAGATTTTTTTATTTTATTTTATTCTATAGATTACTAAAACAGCAAAAACTGTCAGATTTTCTTCTTCCTATTTATGTACCATGTATTATTTTATTCATGCTTCTCTTAAATTTCACTCAATAATTTTAGTCACAGTTACACCAATCATTTCACAGTTGGATTTCTTTGTTTATAACAATTATTTTCATTGTCATCATTATTATTTTCACTCTCTAAAATTTTTTTTACACCAGTTGTAACGAGTGGTCTTTGCTGAAAAATGAATTATTCAATCTTTTTTTTTTTTCTCCTTTTTACTTTGTACTTTTCATCCTTTTGAGCCAACTCCAAATTATGATCTTGATGTATTAGGAAAGATGTTACTTAATTTGAATTATTATCATTATGTTTTAAACATTTATAAAAAGAACATATTTATGATCCCTTTCATAAATTTACAAATTCTTGGCATAGGCATCTGAATTTTAAAGGAAACTGATTAGTATCAAAAATATTCTTTTGATTTTATAATATAAATGGATACTTGAAGTTCTGCTGCTTCATTTCTTTTTTTCTTACACCTTCAACACTTTCAGGAGATAGAATCCTGCCAGAGAAACTCAGTTTTTATCAAATAACAAAAATAGCTGCAATTTACTTGGTTTTGCCCCAGCATTTTTCCCTCTGATTAATCAACATTTTATTAAAATGAATTTGTTTAAAAGAAAACATTTCTTTTTTTTTTCTTTTTTTTGCTTACCTTGAAAGAATAGCTGGCTAATTTTACTCAAGGAAGGTTTGCTTGTTATGTTTTACTTTGTTTCTCATAATCATGCTCTTTTACATTTTAATATAACTATTGTGTAGATTTTTTATGCTGATCCTCCAAGGGATTGAACTCACCATCATTCACTCACAAGTTGTTGAATCATCCTGTCCTACTTGCTGATTATAAGTGGGATCACCCTTTTTTCTTTATAAAAAGCTGCTAGTTCACTTGTTGGACAACTTCACAACTTCAATAGTTTTAATTTTACTTTCACACCATTACACACATGAAAAAAAATGTAAATTTAAAAAATTTGAAATAGTCTAAATTTTAAGACCATCATTAATTTGTGTCGTCCTATTTTGTTTTTATTTTGTGCTGTACATCTGATAAAGTATTTATGCAAGAATATTGCTCATGATCTTTTTAAGAAAATTCTGGGCTGGCCTCTCCTCTTCTAATTGATAGATGGGGTTAGAGTTATCTGTTTTTAAAATTTCATTTAAGCAGATTATGGTTAAATTCATTTTTATAAGTGAACTTATAAAGAGATTTAAAATATAAGGAACTTAGAACTTATTTATAAATTTTGATTATTTAATAAGTTCTTTAAAAGGCTCACAAAATATATTTAAAAAATGATTCTAATAGTTATTTGGATTACTGAACTGATTATTGCTATTTGCTTTTATTCTTTATGCAATGTTCTGATAACAATAAAAACAAGAAAAAGAATGTGTGCTTAATTACCTAAAACAATGCTTGGAATTATGACAACTCATCTAAAAATTACATCATATATATAAGAACAGTATCATGTTTTATTCCTATTTAAATTGTTCCCACCACCACCACCACCACCACCTAGTGGAAGTAGTTGAATCCTAAATAGATTTTGTTTCTTTCTCTATTGTCTGGCACCCCAATAACATTAATTCTAAGCTTTGCAGATACATCTCCTCTCTCATTAACTTGGGTTCAAACATTGAACTCTTTGTACAGCTTGTGTACATATACACTTAACCCCAGACAACCCCTTTAAGTCATTTTCCAATCCCCCTTTCTTTACTTTGTTCTTTTTCTTTCTTCAATTTTTCACTTGAAAAGTACATTGAGCAAATCTGAATTCATTTTTACATTTGGCTTGCCCTCAAGGAGGAGGAACAAGAGGCAAAGAAGGAAACAGCAGAAAAACTACATTTTTTGATTTACACAGAAGAAGCACAATCATTTTGCTCCCAGCAACTAATCACATCTTTATTTTCATAAAGCCATTATCCATCCAAGAGGCCTAGCAGCACTTTCTTCTTCTTTGCTATTTGATTTCCTAGCTTTAAGCAATTGATTCTTACACTAACATTTTTATTGCTTTATTTGGTTTAGATATATGCATTCTTACTTATTGTATTTTGTTCTGATTTGATAATCACCAAGGCATATCAGGTATTGAAGTTCACATTCTACTGTATAATTAAGCAATAACCTGTCCAGGATGAGTACTTATATATATATATATATATATTGGCAACAAAGAATACAGTTGACCCTTTGTATCCACAAGTTTTATATCCTTGGGTTCAACTAAAAAATATTGAAAGAAATCCTGAAAAGCTATAATCTGAATTTGATTTGTGCTACTTTTTAATAATGAAGTGAGTGGTATATAAGCTTATCTTATTGCTGTTGCCTCCCACCATTTTACAAATTCTCAGTCTCACTCTAGCACTTGTTTGAGCATTTTTTACTTTGTATTGTGTTCATTTGTTATTTTTATTATTTAGAAATAGTAGGAAAATCACAAAAGGCCATTGATCAACAAGTATTTTTTTAAATTCTCCAATGGAATCTCTTATTTAGCTGCCAAATACTTGGTGATATTACAGTTAATAGTTTTGGTGATTAATTTTAATGACATGTCAACATGTCAAAGGTTATTTGATGCCTTGAAGTTAGGAAATAACATTCATTGTACTTTTATATTCACATTTTTTTGTATATTTTTGTGTATTTCTTGAGAGTTTAATTATTTTTTGACACACAGTTTTAAGTTACTAATTTAATGATCCTTAATAAACAATTAAAGCTTCAAATAAGTATTCTTATGACAAATAATTTACAGTTCTTTTGTATCAAGTATTCCTATCTAACACTAATAATTTTCAAACAGGTCTATTTGAACATAGATGTGACCCTAACATGTGCTAAGATGTCTGGTTGTCAGAGTGCACCTGGGAGTAATTGTTATGAAATAGCCAAGGGATTTCGGTTCATGCCTTTGAGTTTAGTTAGGCTGAGAACCTTTCGGCTCAGCACATGGGTTGTTTGGGTGTAAGATTGAAGCAGGTGTTAACGCGGGTGTGCGCGAGCGGATGGAGGTGTCACTCAGATGTCATAACAGTCCGAGACGATACTGGGTGACAAGGTGCGGGTGACGTCACGCACCGGAAGCACGCGGAAGTTTGTGTGAGAATTTGAAGAAAATAAGAGTTGGGTTTTAGATGCCAAACGAGAAGGATCGACCCTTGGAGCTCGCAGGCGTGAGGCGAACTTGCGCCCTATGGGGGGCCACTCGAGTTAGGGGCCAAATGAATAAGACAGCATAGAAGATTGTGTCTCTCCTCCTTATGTTGAAACCTTTAACTCAAAGTTAATAAAAAGGTTTCATACCTGAACAAGAAGTAGTTACGTGTTTTTGAGATTCCTGTTCTTTATATATTTTATCGTTATGAACATTACATGTCTATTTCGCACATGGCCATATTCGTGTATATGGCTACGCAACATAATGGCAATGAAGGAGTATTCCCAACAGGCCTTAAACTAGATCCTTACCATCAAATGCAGTTTAGTTTCATACCCAGGACATCACTTTTTGAGGCGGCTTTATCTCTTTGTAAGGGATACAGTCAATGAATTTTAATCCCTGTTGACAGGGCAGAAATATTTTTGTATAATATCTCAATAATATCTATTTTATAACTAAAGACTAAATTGTACATTAAGAACGTTTATCTTTAAAACTGTTTACCATTACTTGAAATTTTATGCTGCAATGCTCCATAACTATATATCTATGATCATCCTATTTACATTTAAGATCCATCTTGAAGAAGATGAATTTTGTGTACTCTAGAAGTTTCTAGGATATAATGAGGGTCATTCAATGAATAAGTTTAATTTTGCTAATGGATTTGGTAATAGGAAGCACTGTTTTCAGTTGCACCTTTTTCAAGTAAATCAGTAATGATGGATCCTTTCATGTCCCACAAAACTCTCAACTTGGCCTTCTTTACTGACTGCTATGCTCAGAAATTTTTATTTCTCAGATAGTCAAAATATTTTTTAACCTGTCTCATAGTAGTAAACCCATGTTTAGCCTATTTATAAATCTTTTTTTTTTAATAAAAGATGCTTCTCCATACACATCACACATTCTTCTGTAAGTTTCACATGATTTGCACTTTTTAGCCGCAAAAAAATTGATCTCAAACCTCTGTTCAAGCCTAGAGCATTCTGATTTGGTACCATTTTGAATAATAAGTTGTTTTTTTTTTTATTAGAATCAGTGGAGAGATTCAAAGAAACATATTCCCCACTGATCCTAATGAAAAACAAATTAAATTTTCAAAAAATGATCATATACTATAATAAATTAAAAACCTCTAACTTAACCATTAGTTATAATTTCTCCCTCTTGATTGGAGTTTTGCAAAAAAATTATGTTATATATCAATTTAATTGTCTTTTAGGAGATTGTATCTCTGAAAACAACAATATATATGTCTGTTTTACCTCAACTACCCTATCAAGAAGACTTACTATGCATCTTTGATACCAGTTACATAGCCAAACATCTAAAAAACATTTATGCCCAGCAAGTGAATTTTGGAAAATTCTTACCAAAAACACAATATTAGAATGACAAAATAACCAGAAAAAAACTTGAGATCCTTGAGGCACTACACATTAGAAATATACAACCCAAACTTAATAGAATTAATTTTGAATCCAGATCTAATGTACTTGAATGTCTTCAACTACTGATACTATTTATGAAAAAAAAATTAGCTATAAATGCTACACAATACACCAGTATAAACACTCATTCTTATCAAGTAGTAATGTACATGCAAAAGTTACATCACTTTGGCAATACACACTCCCCTGATGATGGCCCAAGATTGGACAAGAAGTACTTGGGAAATAATTAATCATGGAAGGTTTATAAACCAACAATAAAATCAATAAGGCAACTTAAAAGGATTAATAAAAAATATGTAGACAAAAGATGTCTATAGTGTTCAATCAAATATGTATCAATGAAAAAATGCTGCTCAAATATACATGCACACACACACACACACACACACACACATATATATATATATATATATATATATATATATATATATATATATATATATATATATATACTCTATCACTGATATGAGCACTCTTTATTCTTAATATATACTGCCAAATTTTTTAGTCTATGGAGAAGTTCAGGTTTGTTTTTTCTTCAATTTCCATACCTGATACATCCATTATACTATATTATGAACAGTTTGTCTTTTATAACTTCTCAGTGATGTTGTTGCAGTTTGTATGTCTGGTAACTGTTGTTTATAAAAAGAAAATTAGGAGTGTTTAGAAAAGAAATATTTAAACAAGTTGATGAGGAGTGGAGCAGTCACCTTAAACCAAGGGATTTCCTCAAACCATGACCTTCATAGTTTAATGCATAGGATATGTTTCATTTTTAGTTATCTTAGGATCATGTTTACTTAAACCAGGGCTAGTAAAGATGTAGGATGGGACAGTCCTTAATGTAGGCATTTGCAAAACTATAGTCTTCATGAAAGTTATTTTGTTATGGTAATTTTTTTTGCCTTTTCCTTAAGTTCAAACAGTTGTTTTATCTGCTAGAAGCTGTTAGCATAAATCTGATGCTAACATTGTCAACCTTGACAGAAGCAAGTCATATTCATTATAATACTATACAAGTAAAATTCAAAGAATTAACTCAAAGTAATCATTTCTAATAGGAAACTTTTATCATTCCAAAAAAGGTTTTCAAAACATTTTTTCTTTTTTATGTAAATCTTTTTTTTTTCTTAGATTTGTGGCATGCTTATTTGTTTTTGTTTTTTTTTTTGTTTTTTTGTTGTTTTTTTTTTTGACAGCTTTTAAGAAATATTTTGGTTTTACAATCTCCCTCTCACATCATTCACTCGACTCATTCTTTCTCTCTCTCTTTTTCTCTCTCTCTCCTTTCATTTTGCTCTCCAGTTCAATCTCTCTGATTCTTTTCACTCTTATCCTTTCTAACTGATGTAGGAGTAAATATTTCATATTTATTAGAATTTGTTTCTTTTTATCAACATTTTGGGGCATTAATGTCATTTAGTGTATTATCTGTCTACATTACCTCTAGAATTACAAAGTTTAATTTTTCTTAGTACTGTCATTATATTGCAAGAGGCTGACTGATGAGTATCAAGCATCAATTCATTTAAATTTAAAAATAAAAAAATCAAAGCTGCATTATTATTACTACTAAGAAATATAAAAAATAACTATTCTTAGAAAACAAGAAAGAAATCTGTTTGTTTAAATTCCCCTATTTTTCTCTTTTTTCCCCTCATTTACTAAATTTACTTTATTATAGTCAAAAGACAAATGTGTAAGATATCCATTGGAGCTTAAACTCACTGTATGGTCTACCAGTCTGGCCTAGGCATCATTATTTCACCCGGAAGTACTTAATAAATATTAACTTTTCATAAAAAATTAATGATTGTTACTCAGTTAGGATAGAACTCACTAGAAAATGATAATCTATAAAATAGCTTGCTAACTTCTGTACTGTTATGAGGGGCTTAGTATATATTCAAGAAGATGAACTTAATATTGTGCACCATACAAATTTGAGATACAATGAAGATAGAACTCATTAAAGTATTTAATTGACTGCCAGAGTACTTGTTATTCATTGTTCTATTGTAGGTACCCAGGTATTTAATCAATTTAGCTTTGTTTTGTTCAAGGTCAGAGTAGTAGAGTACCAAGTAACTACTGAGCATAGTGGAGAACAGTCTATATGATTAGTTTGTTTGTATTTACCTCAGTTCTCTACCATGTGCAAGAAGCAACACAAAATCAGTTTTTAAGTACAGCTGGTTTGAGTTTGATGTTTTCCTTCTTTTAGACTGGTTGCTTTACCAAAGCTAAAGAACCCAATCTACCCTACTATTTAGTCATATGTGGAGAATATATATGATTAGCATTTTCTTTCATAAATCCAAAAATGTTTGGCATCCAGTGAGGATCAAACTCAGTATAATATTAATAGTCTACAAGACGAACTTCTTAACCAATGCTCCATGATGGGGAACTTTTTTTCTATTTAATATTTTCTTTATAACAGAATTACAACTTTTTTCAGGAAAGACAATTCATTTGGAGTAGTGATTCAAAACCTCCCACTGTACAGGCATGAACCTTACTTGATATGAACTTCAGTTATTTTAGAATGGTTGAGATTTAGAAAAGATCTTCGGACATTTGTTGATATATGTAAATTCTTCTAATTCAGATTATTTCAGAGAAGAGAGATGATTTGGTTTGGTGAAAACCTTGATGTAAATTTAGAAATAAAACAAATAATTTGTATGTTTTTATAATATGTTAGTATGTTTAATTTTAAATAATTTTTTATCAATAAAGATATGGACATTGACTGTTCAGAAAAAGACATGGTATTAAGATTGATTTGGTGAAAAAGGGGGACATGTAATAACATGTAAAAATGGCAAAGATATTTGACCTTTTTCACTGATGTGAGATTTTAATATGAATGATAATAGAATGAATAGACAGTTGAAATATGATATGTGGCAAATTTACTGAAAATAAAAAGCAAACTTATAGTATCAGCAAAATTGATGGTTGTGGGAACAAAATGCTTTGACAAAATTCATAGAGCTAGAAAACCCATATTGCAGAAATGAGAAAATACTATTGAAGGATCAGAAACTGAAAACTTTCTCCTCCTACTGAAAAATGTCAGCTCAATAAACAATATTTCTATTGAACCAAGAGAGATTTTTTTAATATACATGTTCAAAGCAAGAATTTATGAAATAGCCTGTAAACAATGCTCTCTGCACCCGCCCAAACGAAAAATACAGAGGTGAAACTTCCAGAAATTTAAAGAAATGAATGGATAAAAATAAAAAGGATTTAAAAGTTAACACATACTATTATAATGTTATAATAGAAAGTATACTGATCCATGAAACTACTAACCTCAATTTACTCCCAGTTTTCTATATCTTCCATGTTTTTGCCAAATTAATACTCAAGAAATACAAGATACTAAAAGATATTTAATAGAAATAATTGAACCCCCCACCCATCAAAAAAAAAAGATTCATATGAAAAGATTCTATAGATGATAACTGGTACAGGATATTAAAAAGAAAAGTGGCATATTTTGCTTGTCACATGCTGACTTATTTTTGTAAAATAAAATTTAATTTCTGAAGAATTTATCTTTATTTATCCTATTTAATTTTCCATGTTGTCTTCTTTTCTCATATATATATATATATATATATATATATATATATATATAAGCTGTAGTACCTGCACTTTGCTGCTGCATTTTTAATGATAGGCTTCAATTTGCAATCTTGCCAAAAAAAACAACCAAAGATGACCCTGATTAATTTCAATTCCAAATTTATATACAAATACACCACCTCCAATAGAACTTGAATGATTATGTAGAAAATGAAAATCTTCACCAAATATTTGTGTGTATATCTTTGAATATTTATTTATCTATTTTTTTTTTTCATTATACTTTTTATAAAATAATTTGTTCTTGATATCTCGTTGTAATGTCTTCCTTATAAATGTTATGCTCAAAACTTGGCTTGGGCTGTAGAATACACCTATTGCATTTTTCCAGAGAGGTAAAACATCCCTAACGAGTGTCTTGGGTTATGACACTAAAACCATCTGATAGCAAGACTCCAGTCCTGGAACTTTGTAAAATGTGGAGTGCCCCTTCATTCATATTGATTCTAGATCCACTTTGACCCCAAGTGGTAACACCTGATAGGGTCCTATCTATGGGTCAAATAGAACTGTTTGACATTTAGACTGTATGCAAACAAATGACTTAGATTAAATCAAATTGTTAGAAATAGAACTGTTTGACCATTTAACTATGTGTAAGCAAATGACTGATATTAAATCATTAGAGCTACATAGTGATGCTTGAAACCATTTAATCATATGCATATAAAACTATTTATGTTAGATAGCAATATTTGAAACCATTTAAGTCAGTGCAAACAAATGATTAATGCTAGATAAAACTATTCCTGTTAAACTATTTGGAATTATTTAACTGTTTGCAAACAACAATAATACTTGTGTGCAAACAAAATAGCTCTGACTCATTTAAAAATACGACTGACTACAAACTATTGATTTGCAAATCATATGTACAACCATTTAACTGTATGCAAACAAATGAGATCTGGCTTATTTAAAAATGTTATCTACAAACTGTGTTTACAAATCATATATTATTTGTATAAAGATGATTTGGCATTGAATAACCTACTGTAATTGATATTCCATAAAATCCAACCAAACCAAACTTGTTTTATATATATATATATATATATATATATATATATATATATATATATATATATAATCATCATCATCATCATGGCATGCTGCTAGCATGGATTTCCCTGACCTCTCCCACTACTTGTCCCTATCATCCATCGCTCTTGGCAGGTCTTCCATGCTACATCCTATATCAGTACAGAGCTGTTGTAGATAGGTTCTAGCTGTTCGCCCTACCCTTGCTCTTCTGTGTGAAGGGGTCCACATGAGTACATTGCTTATGAGCTCACCCTTACTTCTCCAGCAGTGTCCTGTATGTCTTGTTCATCTAATTTGGAAGGTTTCTGAGATGGGTGGTCTGTGTCCATACAGCTGCTGATTTATAGGATATGGTCTCCAGGACTTGTTCAATACACCTTGCAGAATACTTGTGCAATTGCCGTCAAGCTTTCTCCTTACACTTAGTCAGCGTCCATGTGGTGCATGCATACAGCAGTATTGACTCGACCACTGTTTGGAAAAAACTGTGCTTTATTTTATCTAATAAGTCTCACTTCCATATGACTGATAGCCTATCGATAGCTGTCCATGCCTTTGTTAGTTGTGTGTTGATGTCATTTTCGGTAGATAAGACACTGCTTCCCTGGTAAGTGAACTTGTCTGCAAGTTTCAGAGATCTACCATTTAGTGAGAAGCTGTTGCTTCTTTAATTAAAGCACATGAATTCTCTTTCGTCTGTGTTGACATGGAGGCCTATGCTACTCCTACTCATTCCAGACTATGCAGCAGGATAGGCCTGGGCAGGTGTATCTGCCAGAAGCACTATGTCATCAACATAGTCCACATCCATAATCGTTCATGCAGGGTATCTTCTGCTTCTTGCCTTTGCCAAAGCCAAGCCATTTTCTTTCTTTAAATTTATCGACATTCAAAGCATATAGTCTCGGCAGATAATAAAGAAGTATAGTCCCCTTGCAGCACACCTGTGACAATGTCACAAAAACCTCTGAATTTGTGTCTACACTATTCTGCTGGATATTACTGATATATATATTTTGTTTTTCTTTATATTGATTTCTTTATATATATATATATATATATATATATATATATATATATATATATATATATATATATATATAGGCCTTGTAGGTAGAGTGTTTGCTAATGGCCTGGGAGACCAGGGTTCAAGCCCAGGTCAAGTCATACCAAAGATTCAAAAAATGGTACTTGATACCTCTTTGCTTAACAGTCAGCATTATATCAAGAGTAAAGTGGAGCACCCTCCCCTACACCTCAGTGTCAAGAATAATCAGAATCTTTTTACTGTTTTAAAATTATTCATACCATTTTTTTTATTCATGATAACCTCGGTTTAATATTTATAAAACAAAGTATTTAAATGTTATTACCAATATTTTTAAAGCCAATCTGTTCATATCACCATGATTTAACCAGATCTAAAAATTATTCTTTTTTTCTTTTGATAGTGGGTACGCATAGATCATATGCAAACTTGAGGAGGAACATAAATTTTGGGATTTTCTCATTATTCAATTTTAAGGACTTTTTGCAAGAATTATGCTTCTAACATTTCCAGTCAATAAATCAATGTTGCTATAAATTTATGGAATGATAAATAATCTTTGAGAAAAGTTTTTTTTTTTCTAAGGTAAATTTGATTATAGGATTTTCATTGCATTTGTTTATGTTTTTATAACTTTATAAAGGAAATACATTTATTTTCAGATGCAGTAAATTTGGATATCAAAATTAAAATGATAATTTCTTAAATACTGGTCAAAATTTATGAATAAATAAAGAAAAAAAACATATATTAATATGCATGTCTTTTGGCAAATTTAATTTTCTGCTGTATCATATGATTTATTAAGTTTCATTAGATATTTCACCAGAGTTTGTATTACTTCAAAATAAAAAAAGAGAAAACTAAATCAGATTAGAAAAATTTTATTCTGAAAAGACTCAAATTTTAATTTTTTTCATATCTGGCAGATATATATTTTTTGGGCTTTGCTCAATCAATCAGATGTTGAGGTCATTTGTAGCCAAGTATCTGAAGATTATGTTGCAACTATTTTTTAAAATATGGAAGCCAGTCATCTTTCAAGATCTGTATTGGAAATCATGGTTTTTATCTGGGCTCAAACAACAGCCACTGGTACTGTGAGAAAATTGGCAACTATATCAACAAACTTAACCTTTTAGTTGTTTGCATTTCTGAGACAAAACTTGATGATTTTTATCATTCAGAGTTTTTAGACTATTGTCTTCATCTTCATTATTCACAATGAAGAAGAAGGCCAGAGGACACATCAATCAAAATGTTGTGAATATAACAATAGCAATGAAAACAATAATCCAAAAACCCTGAATGATAAAAAGACTTAACCTTTTCATAGGTAGATAATTTTTTTAATCCTTGTAGAGTAGGCAAATTATTTTCAGGAAATTTTTTAAAATAGAATGAATACTGAAACAAGTCAATTAATCATTAAAATAACAAACAAAACATGATAATTTGATTTGTGTCATAATAAAATATCATGAAAATAAAGCTCTCATGTTTATTTATGATATTTAGCAAAACAACCTTTACTCAATCTGAGACCAGAGCAGAGCCTTCTTGTGATGTTTCTATCAACATTGAATTGGTCAGTGAGCAAACAATAGGAAAATGCCTTACATTGATATATATTCAATGCTTAGTCTGATAATTGCATTGGCAAAAAACTGACAGTTAAAAAGTGCTATTGTGACTTGGTGTCTCGGCTATTCAAACATAAGCCAAACTCATGAGATATTTACTAATGTTAGTTTAGTCTGATATAGGATATCAAGAATGGAGCATTTGGTGAACTTTGAAACCATTCCACAAAGGAATGTTCTATTTCCTTACATCAAGTACCCAGTGTGGTTACTTATCTATGATAATTTTGCATTTTTAGTCTACCAATATTTTGAGAAAGTTCACCTCATCCAGACGTAATTAGAGATTCAATATTGGATATGAAATCTTTGTAACTTTAATTCTAAGTTTCGTCATATCCAATCAAAGACAACATCAACTTTAACTTTGATTGGCTATAATTTGTGTCATTTCTCCAAATGGATGATTAGATATTGTTATTTCAGATATTAGAAATTACGTGATCACATCCCTGTATCATGTCTCTCAGTGATTCTAATATCAGAAATTACTAAGAAGTAAAGTCTGAGACAAGTATTGGTCTGAATGCACACACATAACATTTCCTATTTAATTTCTTCATTTCCTCTAAGGCCAAAAGTCAAACAATAAACAGTGTTCAGACTGACTGCAGTTCTAGCCACACAGAAAGATCACAAGAGAGAGACATTTTGGAAGCAAATGGTGACATAGGATGAGGTCAGAAGAATTTGTTATTTTTATTTAAGTCACAGACTGTAATCTGTATTTCTCTAATCATAAAGAGTGCACCAGGTAAATGCCAGGATTTCAAATGTTGATTCACTTGACAAACAGGCAGAATCTCCTTACTTGGAAGATTAATATTATATAACTTTCTTTCTTTTACATTTTTCTTCACCTTTTCACCTTCTGATTGACTAAACTAAGTTTAAGAAAATATCTATCATTCAAATAAATTGCATAAATTTTATTTTAATGATAAAATGATATATGAGGATCATTAAATAAGTTTCCAGACTTTTTTATATGGACACTTTTATTGATAGTACACACATGAAACTCTAGTCCCCTTTGAAGTAATCTCCCCCGGCTGCAATGCACTTGTACCGTTTCAACAACTTCTGGAAGGCCCCATGGAAGTCCTCTTGTGTGAGCATGTCAATGACCTTCGTCACAGCCTCTTTCATCTCCTCAGTTGTCTCATAACGACAGACTCTGAGCTTAGGGAATAACCAAAAGTCACAGGGAGCAAGGTCTAGACTATAGGGACGGTGAGGAACTGTCTTGATGCTCATCTTGGTCAAATAGTCTGCGACAACGATGGAGTTGTGGACTGGTGCATTGTCCTGCTGGAAATGCCATTGACCTGATTTGAAGAGTGCTGGCCTCTTCCGATGGAATCTCTTCCTGAATTCCCTTAAAACCTCAATATAGTAACCCTAACCCTAACCGTTTGGCCAATCAATTCTGGTGTATTGACTTCCTTACTCCTCCCACACCTGTCATCATCCCTCACAGACTCCCTGCCTTCCTTGAATCTCTTATGCCACTCAAAAAATGATGCTCCATTCATGCAAGATGGTCCAATAGCAGTCTGAAGCATTCCATACATTTCTGTGGCATTTTTTCCAAGTTTAAAACAGAATTTTATTGTATATCGTTCTTCTAAAGTGTCCTCATGTCCAGACTGCATTTTTGAAATTCACCAGCTGTGACAATCAGGCTTTAGTAGGGTGTATTCCAATTCCTGCTGTAGCTGTTCATTTGAACCTAAAATCATAAAAATTGGTCAGTCATCTCATAAGATGTATAGCAATAACATACTGACTTTTCAAGAGTCTATGACAATTTTAAATACCCATACAAAAAAAGTCTGTAAACTTATTGTATTCACCTTGTATTTTAAACTCATTTCAAGTTGTGGAGATTAATGAAATTTAACATATTATGATAATAATAAGTAAAGCAGGCGACCATAGTCGAGGGTGACCTGAAGGCTCCCTTTTCGATAGCTACTACACCAAGGTGTAGGGGAGGGCGCTACTCCTTTCCCTGGATTGCTCCACTTTACCCTTGATCCGTACCTTATATTGCTGAGTGTTAAGCAAGGAGGCATCAAGTACCATTTTTTGAGTCTTTGGTATGACTCGACCTGGGATTGAACCCAGGTCTCCCGGGCGATTGGCGAACACTCTAACTGCTAGGCCAATGTCCGGTATTTGATGATAATAATAATAATGATAATAATAATAAAGATTTTAATAATCCACAATTGAATTTATTGATTAAATTTTGGTGAAATTAGAAGGAATTTAAATTCTAAAATTTTTATCTAAAGGTATTTAAGTCTGGCTTATTATTGTATTAGATGAAATATAGGTAAGAAAATGTTATTGTATCAGTATCTCACTTTTCATACATCTGTTATGTCTTTTAGATAGGTGGTTGGTTTCAGTAAAACAAAATGCTGCAGTTACTGAAGATCTTTGATGAGTGATAATCAGCATTGTCTGTGTTTCATGTAAGTCTTAGACATATTGTTATGTGCTGTTCATTCAGTCCAAAGTTTGTTAGATTGGCTTGCTTCTGAATTCAAGAAATTTTGACCCAAATATGAAATTATTTATAAAAGAGTAAAAATCTAATCAGATGAATACAACTTGTTATATATCTGTGTATTATGAGGAGGTGGAGGAGACAAAGAAAGAGTGATAAAGACTAAAAAAATGACAAATAACAAGATTTAAAACAAGAGGAAGAGGTACATTCATGATACTATTGAAAGGCAATATATACAGTCAGAAAGTCTGTTTGACGTTTAAGATTGTATTTGTTTGGATGGACAAGCTGGTGTGTTTAGCTGACCACTGCTATGAGAAGCCAACATCATGTTTAATTGGCCAGAAGCCAATTAAATGTGTGTGCCAACTAGCTGCCTAGGTAAAAGAGATAATAAGGGATACAAAGTATTTATATGCTTCAGGGATACTGCTTATAGTGTCTTCGAACTAGTCATGTGACCTGCCCTTACACTGCATGTGTAGAGTGAGCAATTAGCAAGTGTTTATTGCTGACAGCTACTATCTTATTGTTTGACCTTGACTAATTTGTCATGAATTGTGGCAAGATACAAAGCTGAAATGTCATGATAAAACACTGGGGATTAGGATGTTAGGTGAAAATAATTTGTTGAATAATAATAGTAACTCCGATTAGAAGATCAAATTATGTTGTGGAGGAGGTATCCAAAAATAACTAATTGATTTTCTCATCTCTAATCACAACTTTGAAAAGAAATTTTTGGTGATTTCAAATATCTTTCCTCAAATCAATACAAACAAATGAAGTTGCATAAACTTTTAGAATTCACCTACATAAACTTCAAAACTAACCAGTCACTTCAGATATTTCCTCAATTTTCTGGTGGCAATGTTTATTCATTGTGTGGTTAAATTTTTTCAAAATTTTCTTTATTTTGGCTTTTTGAAGTTTGGCCAGATTGTGGTTGGTCTTCAAGTAACATCTGAACATGTTCAGAATACTAGCACCACTCATACACATAACTTTTACCTGAAAAACTTCTTGTTGAATTATAACAGTTATAGCAGTAGTTTATTACACAATCCTCATGGACAGTTTCTTTTCTTTTTTTAACAGTCCTAATGAACATCATCACCAAACAGCTTGGAAACAGCAGAAAATAAATTAATAAAAATAGTGTGGTTTAATTAGCTCTTTTAGTCAATTTTTCTCTTATAAAACCATTTAAATTTTCCAAAACACAGCAAAATTAGTAATGACCTGCGCATATTGGTTTGTCATTTGATATAAAAGGCCTTAAGTTCCTCCTAATAATGAGAACACATTTGAAGAAATAGAAATTTTCTTATTGAACTGAAATCTCTTCTTTTTTTAATGAGGATCTGCTGAAAAGTTTTTGATTCAACCATATATATATGCATGCTATTCTGAATATTTATCCCCCAGTTCAATACACTTGTTATATTATTTCTCAAGTTTTGTTAATCCTTAAAAAATAATTCTTTTTTGAAAATATCATTCTTTTCTTACTTAGTCCAAGAAATTTTCAGCATCTCTTATTGTGACAGAAAATAGATGGAGAAATTATTCTGGCTCGCCAAATTCACTGTGGATGAATTGAAAGAGAATTTAAAACCCAGACACTATTCATCACCATTTTATAAAAGAGGTTTGCTTTCAGGTGGCATCATAAAGAAAGGCCAGCTTATAATTTTAACTCATTCTCTCTTCAGGTTGTTTAAGTCTCTAATTTTTTCTTAAGAAACCAAAATCACTGGGTGGGACATTGTTTCATCTATTCAGCCAAATGCACAAAATCACATTTTGTAATATTTTTTTCTTTTACAATGAAAACTCTGTTCATAATAGTTGTAAATGGATGTACTAGTTAATGATTCTCTCATCAGAAATTTTCCTTTTCATTAATCAAGTGTAAAGTAAAAGTTGCAAACAAAATTAAAAATCAAAAAATTTAAATCTTAAAACTATGGAAAGTTAAGGAAACATCTTTTTACATAACACAGATACTACAAAACAATATTTTAAGAGAAATATAATTTTATTTACAAGCAAATTAACCTATGATTTTTTTTAATTTGTAGATGGGTGTTGGTGGGGCATAATCATAGAATTTTTTTTGCTGGGAAATTCTCTTAAATGCTTAAAATGTAAAATCATTTTTAAACAAATTTTACTTTAATCAGATTTCATTGCATTAAAAATAAACGAATAAAATATTTTTTATTGTTTTGAAAGAACCAGATTCGTGGATCAGTAATGTGGGTTTCAAAAATCCATCACAGTATTGTAAATGAAGACATGCCAAAACAATCACAAGAATTCTGAGAATAAAATCCAAATAAGGAACATAAAAAGTAAAGAATCTTGAAATTCTTTAATCTTCTTTGCCAATACAATGGTAAATAAAAAGAATATTTAGAGTAACACATTTTTATGATGTATACAGGTTGAATGAGTTAAAGTAAAGGTGCATGTTTATCTGTAGATGTGTATATGTATATATACTGGTATCTATGTGATATACATAAAAACTAGCACATATATAGACATATATATATAAGTTTTCATGTTTATTATGCACATGCATTTATATATCTGTAAATATACATATATTTGTTTGGGTGAATATATATTATGCATGCACACATTTATGTAGAGATGAATATGTATCTTGAATATATTACAAACATGCATATAGATGAGTGTGTGTGTGTATATTCAAGTAAGGTGCCCATAAATATGTGTATTTCTGTGGTTATATATATATATATATATATCAATTTGTAAATATTAATGTATTGCATAAACATATGGTACACATAAGTATCTATTGAGTGGAATTAAAACACTGTGAAACTGCAGGGGTTATGTAATACTTCTTTCAGCAGCCCAAACAGCTTTGATATTAGCCACTTGCATATGTGACATTGCAACAAAGATGACCATCATCATAAAATTGTGTAAAGTGTAATAAGATTTTGAAGAAGCTACTGCCCTAACACACAGGAGAAAATAATACTTACTGGCTCGGCGGCCGGCGGCTAACAAGCAAATACCAATGAGTGGGCCAGCATATATTAATGCTAGTGTAGCCACTCCTAGGCTCACAACCAATCAACACACTGGGAATGGATGAGACCACCTGCATATGGTGGAACGCCCCGATGTACATACAATCTTCCCTTCCTGATGCTCAAGTGACTATTCACTTTCACGCATAACTCAACACATGAACTATACTCAAGTACTGAACTTTGACAGATTTTTTCTTATGAAGGGCAAAAATCTAAAAGAAAATCACTGTGAATTTGTTGCTGTGTATAGTGAAGATGTATTATTGTAGTGCACCCTACAAATCTGCAAGACACGCCTCATTTAAAGTGCCCACATTCAATAACAACAGAATACAACAGTGTGTATGTTGTAGCGTTAATTCAAGATGATAAATAATGTGAACTTTCTGATAGAGCTGTGGAACTTCCAAAGCTGGTGATCCAGGGAATCCTTCACAAGATATGGGAGAGTGTCACCTTGTTGGATCCCAAAGCAACTGATTGAAGAACACAAATTCCAGCAAATAGTTTGATAGGGTTGAGTTGTTTTTGAACATTTACCAACTCCTCACTTTGCTGATGATTATCTGTTTGGGTCCTTCAAATGATGTTTATTTGAAAAGTAGTTCCACATAGTCGATGCTGTTATTGCAGAGATGCAAGTATGGCTCCAATTGCTTGACACCACATGTTTTAAGGAGTATTTATGCACTAATGAGACAAATGCATGACTCTTGATTATGACTACATGAAAAAGAATAATAGTGCTGGTAGTCTATATACAATTTATATGTATATTTGCCATCTTTGAGCCAATATAGAAGTAAACTTTGAATCATAAAAATTCTCTTCTAATTATTTTTCACTCTATTTGGACCCTATAAACTGAATTGTCTTGAAATAGCTCAGAATTTTAGGGCTCAACTTTCACCCTTGCATGTAAACTATTTATATATAATGAAGTGTATGACAATGTGCATTTATGTAGCATGCATTTTCAGAAAGAGGGATGAGATTTATGTTACCCAAATTTTTTAATAATTTTTCTTTCATCATTAGGATTTTTTTTTTTTTTACTAATGTTACTTTTAATTTTATTGTTGATTTTTATTATAACACTGAAGTTGTTTTACATTCTGTAACTATGAATTAAACATTCTGGATCAGAAAAACAAAATGTAGTCTCTAACTAGATATTGGGATCTGATTTGACATGGACAACACCTTTACTAATTTGGTGACAGAAACAAACCTGCTGGCTAAGTTCAAGTTTAGTCAAATAGCTACATTTCTCCACAGTTTATTATTTTTGTGAGTTCTTATATTTGCATGTTTATTATCTATTTCTGCATAGGTGTACACAGAGGAGTGATGGCTTTTGACTTAGGAAAGAAAATTACTAAAACTAGTTTGAATTGTGACTGAGACTAATTGCCTTCATTTTTAAATGTTGCCATTGGAAAAGGCATACATTTCTTTCTTTCTGTGTTCTCTCTTATTACTGAGTGTCTTGACAAAATCTCTTGTTATCAGAACAAGATGGTTAACAGTAAAGAATACTTGAATGAACACATGGATAAATTACTCTTCACTAACTGCCTTATATACTCACACAGTCGCAATAAATAGCTAATAATCTGAACAGGCAACCTTGACAGATTATATTACTGGAAGAGTGTGTATGGTTGCCATACAACAAATAAATTACCCCCCTCCCCAATCCTAAATCAGTATCTGATTCATAATTTTGAATAATTGCTTATCTATATTAGAAAAAATTGGAGTTGATATTTCAAAAAGTTCATTTTGCTCATGAAGCTTATCTTCATCTAATTGATCATACTTCATTATCATTATTTTCAAATCATGCTCACAGCACAGAATTACCTGACTCTCACCATTTTGTTCCTTTCATTTATTGCTCCTGGTTGGTCTCTTAGACTGCATTCAGTGTCCATGCAGAGCTGATGTATTCAAGTCCTTCTTAGTTGGCCAACACTATCACATTCATGTCTAGAAGTCCATAAGAGAATGTTGCTTATGAATTTGTCCTGCAAGTCTGGTTCATCTTAATTGGATGGTTTTTTAGATGAGAGGTAACTGGCCACACAGCTGCTTTTTTGTAGGGTGTTGCTTCCAGGATTTGTTCCAGACAGCACATAGCTTTCTTCTGTTGTTACTCTCTAGCTTTTTTCCAAGTGTTTCATTAGTGTCCAAGTGGTGCATCTATGCAATAGTATTGACATAGTGACTGCTTTGAAGAAATCCCATTTTACTTTCTCAGAGAGATCAGATTTCCATATGATCAACAGCCTGTTAATAGTAGACCACAGCTTCCCTATGCGTAAGGTGACATCACTTTCAGTAGATTAGATGTTGCTGCTGAGGTATGTGAACTGGTCTACTAATTTTACAGGCATTCCTCTTAAAGTAGAGATGGTGCCTTTTTGTTCAAAACACATGTACTCTGTTTTATTTGTTCTCATATAGAGGCTGCTTGCTATAGGCTTTGCAGTAGAAATTCAGCTTGGGTAGTTGTGTTTGCTAGAAGTGTTCAGTAGTCTGCATCTGGCATAGTTTCTGTGGGATATTGTCTGCTTCCTGCCTTTTTTTTTAATTTGAAACTATTATCTTTTATTGACGTTCAAAGTGTATAGTCTAGACAGATAATGAACAAATATGGTGCTAAGACTCCCATAACAATGTCAAAGAAGTTGGTGTTGCCATCAGATACGTGGACTGTTGCATTTGTGTTTTTTAAAGCATCATTATAGCTGTAAGTTTCTTTGGGGAGACCATATGCTATTAGTATTTGCTTCATCTTCCCTGTGTATAGAATCAAATGCCTTTGAGAACTCCACAAAAATAGTGTTGCCTCAAGATATTTTGCATGTACACTTTCAATGATTCAACAGGTAGTTAGAATCTGAAATTTGTGGATTGATTTCTCCAAAAGCTGTTCTGATTGTTCCTAAGATTTTTCTTGACTTCAAGTCAAGAGATTTTAAAATTGTGAAACAGGGCATTATAAACCTGAGCATCTATAGCAGTCAGAGTTATACCTCTGTAGTTCTTAGTGATTCCAAAGTCACTGTACTTAGGAAAGGAGAGGATGCAGCCATTCATCCATCTCTCTATGACAGCATTATATAATCAAAGAAGTATGTTGTCAGATTTTCTTGTCTTCCATACTTCAGGAAGTATTTTGCAGAGGCTTCCAGCTTTTTTGCTTAATTTTTTTTATACTGCCTCAAATTTTTCATAGTTTAATGTGGAGTTGGCTATTAATAATTTTATCAGTTGGTTTATCAGTGATTTCAGGAAGGTTTCTTAGCACACATTGTTGAAATGATTTTTTTCCACTTTTGAAGCTTTTCTTCTTGACTGGCAGATTTTAGTTTTACTCTTGAAATGCTTTTCTTTCTGTTCATTTCATTTACTGTTTACCATGCTAATCATGATTGTCTATCTTCTATTGAATTTTGGATTTTTTTTTATTTGGTTTTGAATGTATCCTAGTTGTTCTTTTTGGTATGTGTTCATTCTCTCTGGGCTTTCTTAAGTTTCTAGGCATTGGTAATTTTTGGCTTTCTTAAATTAAGAAGGGATGTTTTTTTCTGTTATTGACTACCATGTGACTCTACATTTGACTCTTGGTTTGTTTTGTATGCCCTTGGCTGCTGTTTCTAAATGGGCGGTGTCTAAGTTTCCATATTTGTTTTTCAGAGTATGTCTTTCAGGTGTCTTCTGTTGAGTATCAAACTTGTTTCATTCAGTTACTGTATATTAATTGCTTATACCACTATTGGCAAGTGGGGACTTGTCATATCATTAAGTTTTACCAGTTGGTTTCTTATTTCTGCATAGACTCAGGCTGAGATGATTCTTTGATCAGCAGGTACTTCTTCAAAAAAGGAGTAGTCCTTACAGTTCAAACCGCTATTTATCCACTATTTATGAATATCTAATCTAGATGTGCTTTAGAGTTATTTCGGTATGTGTAGGTCCATAGTTTTCTCTCTCCTTTTTTAACTTTAATGTTTAGGCATGCAAACCTGTTCTCAGGTGAAAAATATGCAAGATATGCAACATTTGTTTTAGCAAATTGTGTAAGCAGAATTTATTATTTCTGTAGTTGTCTATTTGAGCATTCATGTCTCCTCCAATGATAAGAACATTGCATGGGAAAATTTATTGGACAAGGGAAGATGGTTTGTTGCAGAAGAAACTGATGTCTCACTACTGACCTTGGGGAGACAGTTGTTGTGTAAGAGCTTCCATTAAATGTTGCATACTTATTCTTGGTTGTATTCTCTCTATGACATTTTGTGATTTTAAGGCACGAAGACTAAGAAGTATTCCTATGCTTCCTATGGCAACATTGGAGGAGTTTTTCCCTGCAGATGCTGAGACAAATGCCCATCTAGCTCTAGTATCATGGTATTTCATTTTTAGTTCAATATGGTAATATCTATGTTCTTGTATGCATATGATATCTATATTATCCACAGCTGGATATGCTGCCAGCTCATGTTGCTAATTTATTGTGTTTAAAGTCTTAACGTTAAATGTTGCTACATTGATAATACTTTTACTTCTTAGTTGTATTATAAATCTCTTATATTTTCAAGTGCCCTGAATGTTGAAAAACATAACATATTTTAATCATGTGATTGTTGCAAGTTTAATTTTCATTGAAATGCATAGAAATTGTCTCAAATAAAACTTCATAAAGTGGAAATTTTGTTGTTGAGGGGTCTTAAAGAAAGTTTGAGGAGACAAAGATTAAATAAAGAGATGAAAATGAGTTCATAGAAAGGGAAAAGTCAGACATGTGGTCACAAAAATGCCACTCACTATCATTGTTTGAACCTCTTTCTGGCCTCAGTCTCAAAAACAGGGAGATGCAAAGTGGTATTCTTGAGTAGCCTAACCCTAATCTGTTAGGATGCTTGTTTATTAGATCAGAAAGGTGTGATGGCCACAGCTTAAAGTCTCCATTTTAAAGTCAAGGAGATGATAATTTTGGATAGAGACAGATGGTTAGATAAAGATGACTCTTGGTTGAACAAGAATTTCTGTGAAACTTTGCTACTCTGATCTTCCAGGTAATTCAATGAAATAATGAAGTATCAAAGGTTTAATTTGGCCTTTAAAAGAAGTGAAATTTCCTTGGTTTAGATTGGGAAATATCACTGGGGCATTATTGTCTTGTTCTAATTTCCTGTGTAGATGATTGCTTTCTTTTCAGTATTTAATTTCAAAGGAAAGAACTTTGATGAAATTTGACTAGTTGAATAAGCTACATAAATTAAACTCCAGGTTAGAGATTTTCATCATAGATGTGATGGAATAAGTTATTCTTCCTGGTAACTAAAAAATAAAAATAAGCAAATTAGCAATTGCATTAAATATTTTTCCATCTGCTTATTTTAACTTTTTAAAAATTATTCTTTGAAACAGTTTTAAAATAATATCAGAAAAGAGAACAAGACTATCATTGAATCTTAGAATGAAAGAAAAAAAAAAGACAGCCTGTAATTGGTTTTGAATACTTTGAGCCTTTCAAATTTTTTTTATATTCATTGATCTATCAGTAGCATTTGATGTTCATTAGGATATGATTGAAGAATAGTTTTATTATTCCCAAGTTTGAGCAGAACCATAAGGATATTGGTATTTCTTCTATGGACTTAGAGACTTCTTTCAATGTGTTGGATGTTAACCATTTCATTCTCCAGTTTTTTCTCATTGAAATGTCTGTGTAGAAATACAGGGCTTCTCTTTTTAGCTGTGATATGTTTTTCATATTATCAATAAAATTGATATCATTGCATGGATGAAGTTATTTTCTTTTGGATTTTGCTGCTGTCTTTCTTGGTTATTTAACATGATTTTATGATTCATCATGAGGAATATTTGTTTACCTCACCCTCCTATATGGACAGGATGTGACACAAGGTCAATTTTGAAGCAAAGTAAAACTGTTTTTAATTCAGAGTTTTCATTCTCTTAGACTGGTTGCCTAACCAACATTAAAAAATCTAGTTTTACACACAGTGAGGGGGAAGAACCAATAGATTCATGCCTTTCCCAAGTGCAAAGTGAAATGTAAACAGCCTTGTCTTGGATTTGAACTTGGGTTGCTGGTTCTATTTCCTGCAATGATAACTGTTACGCTAAACATATGTCCTAAATGGACAAGTATGTTACAGTATAATTGTTACAATAAATAAGAACTATAAACAGCTATTAGTAATGATAAATAATAACCTCTGATAGATTTTTCCATATTAGAATTAATGATGTATGATTTGTCCTCAAGGGATGCTGATATTACTGACTCCTTTGGCTCTCTCTCACTATTCATCCCAATCAGCCATTGCACTTGATGGCGTCTAGCTGATGAATATCAATTTTTGCTATTTAGCCCACCCGAGTGTGTCTGTGTTGAAGTCCATAGAAGAGTTCATCCTTACTTCTCCAGGGTAGCCCAGCATGTCTTGCTCACTTTTCTGAGATGCTTTATGAGATAGGAGGTAAATGGCTATACATCTGCTGCTTTATTGGGTTTTGCGTCTAGGATTTCTTCTAAGCTGTACATAGCATCCCAGGCAGATACCATGTGTTACTAGATATGAGATTGTGAGGAATCCAACTGAATGTGGTACTACTGGATAATATAATAATATTAGAATATTTTATGTAAAATTCTTGAATAAATTATATATTTATCTTGTGGATCACATGCAGCGTCTGAGTGAGAAGCTTTTTTATAGCCTTTGAGAAATTTGAAAATAATAAAACTTCCATTGTCTATAAAATAAATTCATCAGCTGATCTAATTAAAAAAAATGCAATTTCAGGGAAGCATGAGTTCAATCAACCATTCTTGCACCTTTATTAAGCCTCCAGCTCATTAGTGAGTAGAGTGTTCGCCAATGGCCCAGGAGACTGAGGTTCAATCCCAGGTCAAGTCATACCAAAGACTTTAAAAATGGTACTTGATACCACCTTGCTTAACACTCAGCATTATAAGGTACATATCAAGGGTAGAATGGAACAATCCAAGGGAAGGAGTAGCACCTTCCCCTACACCTCGGTGTAGCAGCTATTGAAAAGGGAGCTTTCAGGTCACTCTCGACTACATTCGCCAACTTTACTTAATACCCTTTATTACTTGTGCTAACCAGATTTATACTAAAGTAATGAAGTGATAGATTT
Source organism: Sepioteuthis lessoniana (assembly GCA_963585895.1). Lineage (NCBI taxonomy): Eukaryota > Metazoa > Mollusca > Cephalopoda > Myopsida > Loliginidae > Sepioteuthis > Sepioteuthis lessoniana. The sequence goes on from OY757919.1 coordinate 105,516,463, forward strand.
TATTTTAAATGAAGGTCAAAGATATATTTACAGCACCAAATCTCTGTTTATTTCCTCGTAAGAATAAATATTAAGAGAAGTAATATTTAGGAGGTGCGGTGGTTGGGGGGGGGGCAATTTATTTTATGATAAAAGGTGAAAAATCTGGTCAATTTGTTTACATGTGCCCAGTTAATTTCACCTCTATGGTCTTTTGTTCTTGCAACATTAATAACTTTGACCACTTTTAACTATCAAATATTAAAATGAAGCACATTAAAAAGAAAATCAACCAAAATATCTAAATATTAATAAATAGATTATTTAATTTGTTCTTTGTTTTATTCAAAGTTTTTATTTTCCATGATTTCCTTTTGTCTTTCACTCTTTTTGTATTTATGTTCAATATTTTAATCATTTGTCACAACTTTTTTATCTCCTGCTATATTTTTACTTTTTTTTTTTTTTTCATCATACAACGTGTGAAAGCACATGCGATACCCTAGCCTCATCAGCCGCCAACCAGGGTGATAACACAGTTTTGGTAGCTCAAGGCGGTACTGCCACTCCTGGCGCTACCGAGCAGCTTTTGCCACCGGATAGGGTATTTAAAAGAAATATATATCTATGTGTACACAAGATCAACTAAAAGCGGACATTACATTGGACGTTCGTTCATCTTCATTTTGGTGCAGTTTGTGATTTAAAAAAGCGTTTACTTACGGCCGTTAGATGTCATAGCAACCGTTTCTTGATTTTGCGTAATTACACGAGAAAGGTGGCTCCGCGTGTATAACATTCGTGTTGAAATCCTTTCTATAACCGTTATCTATTCAGTTCGTTTTCTTTCATTTATGCGTTACTGCCCAAAAACACCCGAGACAAACATCATATATAATTCCGCTAAAAGATCTTATTTGTTGATCAATGGGCCCTCAAGATGGGTGGTGAGTAAAAAGAAAGCTCCTGGTCTAAGTTTGTTCTGGTAGCTATCTGATTAACATATTTTGTGCAGTTTTGTATCAAATATTTTGCAAACTTGAATAAATTGATTTATGAGTTAAGATTTTTAACTTAATCATCTGTATAGTTTGTCAACTAAATTTTTAATTTAATGAGTTTTAATTTAACCATCTCCATCAACTTAATAATCTGTGAATTGATGAGCATTATTAATATCAATTTATTTTGACATTGCATCACATATAAATCAGAAATAGTCATTGGTGTTTCATTCAGTGGAACAACAAACTAAACAACCTTACAAAATTTAATAATCATATAAATATATTTTGATACAAGTATCAGAACTTACTCTGGATGGTATTTTAAAATTAAAAATAAGCACTCTCTTCTTTATTAAAACAGTAAATAAACCTTGTATTTAATAAGGTAATAAGGTTGAGATACCAGTACCTAAATATTTGTAAACCTTTTGTATTTAAAAAAAAATGCTTGGAAACAACAAATTATTTCCAGTGAAAAGATTTTACATGAAATTAGGCTTGTAATTGAAAATATTTTATGAAATATAACATGCTTGAAAGAGAAGAGAAAGATAAATAAAACAATTATTGATAAACTTTGAATTATTATCTGATTGGTAAAATAAACGTCAGATGAATAGCTACAAACTTATCTCTGATCTTCATTTCAGAACATCTATAATTTAGTATCAATCAAATTTACACACATTAGGAACATTTTTTTTTAAGGTTAAAGGGAGTTAAGTAGATGAAGCAATGGTTGAATGAAGTCATGTGTTACTGAACACAATATCAGCTTGAGCTGGATGTTGGTGTGTAGTTGGATATACAATTTCTCTACTTGTAATTTTTAAAAAAATCTGTGATTCAAGCAATTTTTTATTGCAATATCTCGGAAAAACTATATATCTGTTTGTTTGTTTTTTTATATCTGGCATTGGATACAAATTCTGGTTCATCAGTGGTTAAAATGTTCTGATTTCTTTGATTTTAGGGATTAATATTTTGATCACACAGTTTTTTCTAAAAATAAAAAGAAATGTTAAAAATTAGGACTCTTTGATATATCATAATGATGTTAGAAATTTTGATATCAAATACCAGTATTCATGTTAATGTTTTTTAACCAAACTTAAATTTTTGCTTCAAATTATATCATGTTTTGTGATTCTGATTTCACTGTTTGATTTAAAAGAAAATATTGTATGTTCTTCATTTTTCCCCATCAAATGCTAGTGTGACGGCAAATCGACTAAAATCCCAAAACGGGACTTTATTTTCGCACGTGTGAAGACGGGGCAGGTTGGCACTTGATCCCCTACAGAATAAGTCCTGTTCAGAGTTTTTCTCTCAGGCATATAAGAACTGGCATATTACGTGAGGGAATAATTTAGGCCCAGACTGACCACCGCTGGCAAAGGGGTCCCAAATTTCACACTATCACACACCCACCAGGCCGCTAAACTTCTTCCCCTTAGACAACAGAAGAATATGGGCCTACAGGTTTTAGTCGTAATAATATTAATATTGTAGTAGTCGGCAACTCCGGTTTCCCGTGTGATACTTTAGGAATTAATAGGACAATTCTAAGCAAGATAACATAAGGCGAATAGAAGCTGAAAAGAAAGCATGAAGTAACAACATAGACCACATGGTAAAATGAAAATACATAAATTCCTTTACTACAATTATGTACACGTTCAAAGTGTCAAAAACATATAATTGGACAGTCCACGAATATAAACGTCTTTTCTGACTTTTGTCTTTCTTCAAATTGAGAGAGAGAGAGTGGTAAACGAAATTTGGGTATAAAGGAAAAATGTCCCCAAAGTTACTTATCTTATTTTCGACGGGGTTCCACTGGAGAATTTTCTTCTTTCACGGGCCAATAGACTTTGTTCTGTTTTTAATACTGGCTTGAAGGATTTGGAGTCCTTCGTGTCTCAGTTAATCTTTTGTCTTCAACCCGGAGTAAAATGGCTATGGTTCGTCTGCCATGAGCCTTGCTCAAAAACTGACTTCTTGTCCTTTACTTCCGCTGAGGGGAAGGGAGCCCCACTTCCGTTTTGGGGTCCCAGCCAATCATTTGGCTTCTCTCTCTTTCCCCTTCCGATGTCCGGCGACCTGAGGTCACTAAGTACCAACATCTGTTTATCCCCTCTGTGACCCACATTCTCTCTTAACGGTCACTTTTTGACTGCTAGATACTGCTAATTCAACACGGGAGGATAGTATCAGTCTTACCTCTTCGTCTCCGTGGGCTATCACGTGACACTAGTTACTGTTTTCACTACTGGTGTAAAGAATGTGCCAAAAGTCACCTTCTGCTTCCTTTACATTTTGATTTTAAAAAATAAAGAGACCTGAAGTACAAGATTTAACTAGAGTCTTAGATATCAATTAGATATTGTTTTTTTTTTTTAATTTTAATTTTGTTTAAGTATTGAAATAATTAAAATATGAAATAAGAAAGTAAGAGTTTTAAAACATTTAGAGGAAGCTAATTAATGAATGCAGTTTCTTTTCAGTGTTTAGTGACTCAGATATTTGATTCCTTCAAATACAGTAATGATTTATTCAATTGTTAAATTTTCACAAATAAAGAATTGAAATTATCAAAAATCAAGCAGAATGTGTTTTTGTTTTCATTGTGCCTATATATGGGCTATTTGATATTTATTTGATATAGCTTTATACAAATAAGAGTCTCATTGTAATAGATTGTATTGCATCAAATAATATTGGAATCTTAACTATATAAATATTTTTATTTCTGTTATTTCTTGTACTGAACTATGGTTATCAACTGTTAAGTTTTCTTAATTTTTCTAGATTAAGATCTAATCTTTATTGTTTCAAATTTTCAACAAAATATTATTCTGCCTAAATATTTTGAATTTCATATTCTGGAGTTCTAGAAAACAAAAAGAAATTGAATTAAAAAGAAAAATTAAAAAACTTTTAGCAAAAGATTAGTGTACAAGTAATGGAAGATGTTGATTGGTGTCCCTTAAAGGTTTGAGTCATAAATAATAAAAAGCCAAAAGATTAAAAGCTCTGGGGAAGGTGAGAAGGAAATAATTGGTTATTACTGAAATAAATGAAGAATTAAAAAAGAAAATATCATATGGTGTGACTCAAATGAGATATTGCTTGAACCTGAGATTTGTAAGAAATTATTTTTTTTCCTTCTATATTTTATTTAAGAATATTTTATATGTTCATTTATAAACAAGCATTTTGGTTTGTTTAATCCCAGTACAGAGTATATTTATGCTTTTATCTATCAGAAAAAAATTGTCTTTTTATTTTGGAATTAACATTCTAACTTTTTCTAGAATGTGAGAGTATTTTATTTGTGCATTTTGCTGAAGATCAGTTACTCGTATCTTTATTTGTTGAAATCTAATCAACTATATTTCAACAAAATTAAAATGAAAAAAACTAAAATAGTCATTGTGATAAAATGCCTTGTCTCTACTCGTGGTGAGTAGCAAGAGGGCAAAATGAAATATGCATGCACAGAGTATGCATGAAAGTGATTCTCCTCCTATGCAAATGACAAACCTCAAGAAGAAATAAATAGAGCTGCATTTCTTTGAGCAGAAGTTGAGCTAAGGACTACGTATTGCATGTGTTGTTGATAGCTGCATTTTTTTTTCTTTGTTCCTGACTACGAGCTATTTCGGCTACAGAGAAAATGGGCAAAAGAGTGAGGTTAAGCAGTGACATCCTGAGGCTGTTTACAGGAGAAGGTGATGTGGTCACGTGGCTTAAGAAGCTGAAACTGGTTGCAAAGCTGCAAAAGACTGAAGACATAGCAATATGTGATCTGTCTGAAAATGGGAGAGAAAGACCAAGCCGATGCTGAGAGTATTGAGAAAAGACTAAAGATGCCATTTTTGAAGGGTACTTTTGAAGCCTATAACAAGCTGAGAAAAGTTACCTGGACTGGGGAACCAGTGGACGTGTATGCAGCGGAAATAAGGTGACTAGCAGGATTAGTTGGATACACGGGACAAAGTCTCGAGAAGACTGTCAAAATGGCCTTCATGAGCAGTTTTCCTGACGGCATCTCGATGGAACTGCAACAATTGGTCAGGATTGAAAACATGGAGGTAGAGGAAGTTTTGAGGCATGCTAGAGTGCTGGCAAAACAAACCGGTCAACTGGGGGCAGTTGCAACCTCTACCAAAAGCGAGCTTGGCAAAGGGGAGCAGACAGTGAGGAGGCTGAGTCGTAAATTCATTGGAAAATGTTTCAGGTGTCAGGAGCCCCAACTGATGAGAGATTGTAAAGAATCAAGGCAGGACGTTACTTGTTTCCGGTATGGCCAAGTTGGACATATTAGTAGGTATTGCCCTCCTCCTCAGGGAAACAAGTGAAGAGGTGTTATTGCACCAGTAGCCACTCCTTTAATTCCAAAAAGGCGAATGAGAGTTTGTTGCCACAGATAGTCGACGGGAAGAGGGCTAAAGCCTTTGTTGATACTGGCTGTACAACTACATTTGTCACAACAGGTGTCACCAAATCTTGGAGTGGAGCCAGCTATATTAGAGCAGTAGATGACAAAGAGATGAAGTGTTGTGGAGAGACTGACACCAAGATTGTGGTAAGGAATATACCGCTACGAGTAATTGTGCTGGATAAATTTGTCACAGGAATTGACATGATACTGTGCCTAGAAGCTACAGACCAGCTGGAAGGAGCTACAATTGCTAAGGGCCAGGTGAAATTTGGAAATCAGTACGTAACTAAAGTAATAAGAGGGGTGAACAGCAAGGATAACATCCAGCTGACAAAACCCAGGCCATGCCAAATTGAGGATGAGGACTTTCAAGCCCATTTTGATGGTGACAAGTGGACAGTAGAGTGGGACCACCCATGCTGGCAAATCAGATTGGCTGCTACGAGAGCACGCTAAGAGGAGAGATAAAGGTGGAATTTGAGAAGGAAGTTGAGAGGTGGATTGATGAAGGGGTTCTAATACCAGGGAAGGTTGAAGGAATACTGCCGCTCATGGCAGTGGTTCAACCTACTAAGAATAAAGTTTGGCAAGTGCTGGACTTCCAAGAATTAAACAAGTATATGACCTGCCACACCAGAGATGGAATTGATGTATGTGAAGAAGTCATGAAGGAGTGAAGGAGAATGGAGTGAGCAACCAAGATCGTGGACTTAAAATCAGCCTACCTTCAAATTCATGTGGACATGAAACTGACACTATCAATTAGTTGAGTATAAAGGTCAGATTTATTGCTTGACCAGATTAGGATTTGGACGGAGTTCCACACCAAAAATTATGACAGCAATGCTTAAAAATGGTGTTGACTAAAGACGGTGTGGTGAAAAGAGCCTCAAGCTCTTATATTGATGATATACTGGTGGAATAGGCAAAGATAACTATGGAAAAGGTGAGAGATCATGTCAATACATATGTCTAGGATGGAAGTATGGTGGAATAAGGCAAGATAGTTGATGGCTGGAAGAGGAAACAAGATCCCTAAAGTCACAGATAGCCTGACCAAATGAGAACTTTTCTTGGTGTGCAGGAAGTTGGTTGGTTATTACCCCATGGTCGGATGGCTGCAGATTGCGTGCAGTTTTATTAAAAGGCAGACTGGTACGGACCGATCGGAGGATAAAATTGACTTAGAAGTGCTGTGTATGATACAAGAAGTTATTATGGAAGTGAGAAAGGAGGACCCTGTAAAGGGAGAATGGAACATAATGAGGAGCCAGGAAAAGGGGAATATGGTGCAACACTAGCAGCCTGGCACTAGGGGCCTTGTTGGAGATAGGAAGAGTGACTGCAGAAGATGCTGCTTGGCTACGGAAAAAGGATGATAGCACCCACATCAATGTTGCAGAGCTCAATGCTATGAGGAAGAGCATCAACTTGGCTTTGAAATGGCCACTACAAGCAGTGGAAATTAGAATGGATTTGGCAACAGTGACATCATGGATCAAGCCAGAAGTGTTGGGAGATAAGAGGATCAGGACAAAAGGGGCAGCCAAGATGCTGATCAAGTGTCAATTTGGGGCACTTGGAGACTTGATTGAAAGAAATAGAGAGAGTTGTTGAGGAGGTGTTCCTGGAGAGGGGGCCAGTAGAAGAGGTGCTGATAGATAACAGTTTAAGTTTAAAGAGTTATGTGAGAAGTGGGGTGTTAGACAATGCTTTAGATCTATGTACCACCCGAGTGGCAATGAGATCATAAAGAGGCACCATTGAACCATAGAAGCTGTGGCCGAAATAAACCAAATCTCACCCCAAGGTGCAGTCTTCTGGGATAACATGGCTCCGAAGACTGACCAGGATGAAGCGTCGGTGTCACATCAATCCATTTTCATGTATGAATGGTGACATCCACGCACCATAACAGAAAGAGTGGAACAGGGGCAAGCGAAAATCACAGTTGGAGAGGTATGGGTGAAACCACCCAATGCTCACTTTACTACCCACTGGGGAAGAGGAAAAGTGACTGAGATGCTATCTAAGAACAAAGTGAGAGTTGACGGCATGCTGCATCACATACTAGATATACGGAGAGTTTTCTTCCCATCAGATGAAGAAGTTATTGATGAAGTCCCCCAAGAAGAACTTGTACGAAGGTTGCAACATGAGCAAAGATACCCAGCTTGGATGAACGATTTTGAGACCAACTATTGATCTTGAAGATCAAGGGGTCATGTGATAAAATGCCTTGTTGCCACTTGTGGTGAGTAGCAAGGAGGCAAAATTAAAAATGAAATAAGTATGCACAGAGCATGCGTGAAAGCAGTTCTCCTCCTATGCAAATGACAAACCTCAAGAAGAAATAAACAGAGCTGCATTTTTTCAAACAGAAGTCGAGCTAAGGACTACATATAGCATGTGTTCTTGATAACTACATTTTTTTCTTAATCTTTTTTTTTTTGTTCCTGACTACAGTCATCAAAACATATCTATATGTTTTTTTTTCTTATTTTGTATTGATTTTTAAGGACAAGGTATTGAATTTTATACTCTTCAAAATAAAAACCCTTTACATCTGCATATTTTGCAAATTAGAGTTTTTAAGATAACTGGAATTTCTATAGGTATAGATACTACACTCTGATCCTAAGTAGAAGTACTGAGTATATTGATACATATGCAAAATAAATGTTATAATTAAAGATTTTACACTGTAAAGATGTTATTCAGTTTATTTAAGAATTATATTATGAAAATTCTAGTATAGCTTTAAAAAATATCAATATGAAACAAATCTGGAAGCTCTGTCTGTTCATTGGCTACACAGTTTTATTATATTTCAACTATTTCAAATAGCAGAAAAAAGATTGACATCTACTGTCATGTACAGGTACAGACCTATTTCTTGATATAATAGATATGTGTGTGTTATATAACCTAAAACGTAAAATATTCATAGCAGATGATCATCAAATGTCTGATGATTTTTGCCAGTTACACCTAAAATTTTTAGTAACAAGTCTGACCTAATATGAATATTTTAACATTTTAGGTTTTACACAAGATGCTCTTTTTAGATTCTTCACTGTAATCATAATGACTTTATAATTTCCCTACATTCTTAGTATGCCACATTGTAAATGAGAATTAATATAAATGTGCTATTTGTAGGTCACAATTCCCACTTTGTATTATTTTCCAACACCTTTTAAGCTTTTCTTCCCTCACTCCTGTATCTTATTCATTACTTCTGGCACTTAGAATGTCAGCAAAGATGATTGATAAATAAAATGCGAGTACTTTTTAATTACAATTCAATCAAGGAAAGAAGAAAGAAAATTGAATATTTTCACTGGTTAACCCAGCCAATCATTCATTCTGTTCTTTTTTTCTCTTAATCTCTGCAGTTTGTAATTGAAAAAAAATTGTTTACTTTTCTTCATGCTTTTCTCAAGATTTATTTATTAACATTTTCTTTTATTAAAAGATGAAATGCACTGAAAGACACGGCATCTTTTTTGCAGAGCAACTCTATCTGAAAACCTAAAAGAATTATGTAGATTTCAGTAACAGAACAATAAATTCAGATTTCTTAACACTCTCCTGAATTTTTTTTAAGAATAAAGATATCTAAATACACTTCAAGATTCAAGAAACCTTTCTCAATTCAGACTTGAATAGCAATGAGGAAAGTATATCTTTTTCTAAGGTGACAATAAGATCATCATATATATATACACACACACACACACATCTGCTTATATCTCTTTACATTCCAGTTACTCAAAGCAGGTTGAAAATATTCTAATCAAGAGGATCTTCAATTGTTTCTCATAGAATTTGGCCTCTATTTAAACTGTTATGAAATATCTTAATAGTATTAAATTGGCAAATGATATAGTTGGAAAATTGCTTTAGTTCCTTTCAAAATAAAATTCCTCATTAAATAAATGTATTTTTTCTGTCAGCAATGCATGATCCCTATGTCAGAAGAAATCAATTCAAATGATTAAAGTGTAAATATAATCTCACTGGACCCATTTTCTGTTTAGACTTATTTTTTAAAGTGCATAGGCACAGAAACAAATATGATCTTTCAGCTGTTAGCAACTGCACTTGTTGACTTTGCCTTAGATGAAAGATGTTAAAGAGAATATTGTTTGGTAAATTCTTATTCATGTTTATTGAATTTCATCATCTTTTTTTTTCTTTTACAATAAAATGGTTTATTTTATTTTCTGTTATATCTTGTCTTTCCTTCATTGTATTTTTTTTTTATTTACTTTTTCTTTCTTTGGCTCTCATAAAAAACCCTAATATATCCAAATAGTTATTTACAAATAATTTATATTTCCAACATCACAGTCATTGATGATATTATTATCAGCATCTTCTTTTTCTAAATTGTTTCTTATTGTTCCATTTTTTTTATATTTAGATTTCTTTTCTTTTCATGCAAATTCTCTTTTTTTCTTTTCTTCACTTTTTCTTCTTTGATTTGTCCCCATTCTGTGGATTCTTTTTTTTTTTTTTTTCTTTCAATTTAGTTAATTTTTTTTTTGTTTGTTTTACTTTCATCCTTTTTTCTTTATATTTGGAGTATAAATATTCTGATCCTCTTATTAAGGCAGTGTGTTTTAGATTGGCAATTTCTATTTATCCACTACTATCAGAATTAAAGTTTACCTTGAACTGAGTAAGAACAAATTGTGTGCGTGTGTTTTTTTTTATTATTGAAAAAGAAACAAGAAAAAAAAAAAATAAAAGAACTGAGCATCAATCAAAAATGAGCTTGACTTCAGTTTCACAAAATGTAAGTTTAATTTCCTACTGAATTGAGTGGGAGATGCTCATAGAATGAATATGGATGTTAAATTGGATGCTGTACTTTGATTGTGAATATAAAATTCTCTGCTATTTCCATTGTTTTTTCTTTGCCAATTAACAAATCATCTGATATCACAAAATAACCTCTCAGAGAAACGCTGGTTGACAAATTTTTCAAAAAAGAACCAAGAAATGTGATGAGTCATAAATCAGATAAAAATAACAATAGAATTTGTTTATTATTAGCCATTTTCCCACAAAATAACACTATACTGAAAAACATATAAGAAATGCATATCTCTTGAACTTGAGGGAAGCCTAATAAATGTTCTTCTAGACACTATTATATATAAAGACAGCAATGAAAGATAATTTCTGTGACCAAGAGGAAATATTGGTCAGTTTCTGACTGAGAAAAAGAGTATTATACAGTGTGCTACCTAAAACTTTGGATCTTGAAAAAAATTGATTAAGCTGGTACTTAGTTTCTACCATCATCATTAAAGTTTCAAATGAGAACATGGAAACTGAGTTAGATTATTGCTGATAAAGAATATTATGGGTACTGTGTAAATTCCTTTAATTTTGGGCTGAACCTCATATATCTACTAAAGATAAATCATATATTCTCAGCTTATATCAAGTTTATAGCCTCTTATTGCTACAGTTAATATAATTATGGGACAATAGTTTGGCCAAATACTTATTAAGCTATACTGGCTTATTCAGCCTTGGTTAGATAACCAGTCTAGGAGAAGGAAAACTCTAAATTAAAACCACCTTTACTCAGCTTAAAATGGACTTTGTATCACATCCCATCTATGGCAGAGGGTTTGGGTGAATACATATTTTATTGATATTAAAGTTATATGGCATAAGTATATATGATTAAAATAATATATAATGCAATTTTTATGCAATATTTGACAATATTCATAGGCAATATTGGTTTATATCATTTCAGTGATGTTGCTTCCAATTCATTAATTCATCTTGAAATACAGCATAAGTTGTTTTTTTTTTTTAATAAAATTTGTTTTGGTCATGCAAATCCATTTTGATAGTATGAGTTTAGAGTAGTCTCTTTCGGTAAAGTTTCATCAATATTATTGATTCTGAGATGAAGACACTTAAAGCTTTCAAAGTCTCCCTTAATAAATGAAGAACTCTTCCAAGTCCATCTTGAAATTTTTCTAACCATCATAAATCATCACTGTTCAACAAACACAATTTAGCAAAGCATATAAAGAGGCAAATAGAATTTTGTACTTATGTTTGAGTTAGTTTGTGTAATGACATGTTCAAATCTTTCAGCCAACTGCATTATGGGTAAGAAATAACTGATCAACAATGGCCCAAACTGTGATTTTATTTATCTTAGCGATAGATAAAATCACAGTTCAGGCTATTGTTGATTGTTTCCATCTTTACTTGTCATCTTTTTTTATGCTTTCTTATTTTTTGTGTTTATTCTTTTTTTTTATTTCTCAAAACTTTCCTTATTCCAATTCTTTTTAAAGATTTTTTTGTTTTTAAATTTCTTTTATCATTTTGTTATTTTATATTTCACTCCATTTCTTTACCTTCTTCCATTTCCATGTGTATATGACACATTGCAGCTGCCTCTCCTTGATGATCCCCTCGGAAGCAAACATAGATCTCCAACCCTCCCTGTTTACTAACTGCAGCACTTTTTTGTGTGTTAGGAGACAATTTGTTTGTTTATATTGCATGACTGCTTCATTAATAGCCAATTCCTGTCAACTCTTAATTTGTTTGTGATATTTGGAAGGAAGCCACCAGAATGACCACTGTAGAATGCAATATACCCACAACTAGGTTAAGGTGAATGGACATATTGACTGTGCATTGTATAAACGCTACATCTTTTTTTTATTGTTATTATTTCATATAGTCTTTCTAGAACTTTTAGTTTTCTCTCAAAGGAGACTTATGTTAATAAGCCTTTAGTTGTGAAAATACAAGGAGGAATAATTTTTTTTAAATGTAACTTTTAAAGAAGAAAAATAAAGATTAAAAAAGAAAAAATAAAGAAAAAAAAATGAAACGAGTAAAAAAAACAATGAAAAGAAGAATATGGGTATCTCATCCCAGCTTTGTTGATATCCCCTTTTCACACAAAGAATTTCTTTCCAATAACAGATGAAATGTTGAACTACCCAGCAAATGTTTTCCAATAGCACATGACCTTGGATTCTTTAATTCAAAGGTCAGTAAATATCTTGTTGGTTCTTAGATGTCTGAGTCACTCCCTCATCCCTTTATATATTCATATTTCCAACTGGAATCATTCTATGTTCTTTCTATTTATTTACTTCATCCCACTGCCATACCATCATGACCCTTTGTTGATTAGGGGCCAGTTTAGCATTGCTTTGGGTGAGTCTTAGTTTTACAAAAAACAAACTGAAAGGAAAAAGATGAAAGTATAAAAGAATTAAAAGTTAAGGAAGGATAGATAGAAAATCATCATTGTGATGTTTTCTTCTTTTATTTTCTAATCATCTCTTACTCAGAGCACCATTGAAAGATCGGAATATATCATTGAACCAACTTAAACAGAAACATATCTGCTCATATCAATAATTTATAGTCAGCCTTCTTTTTATTATATAACAGAATTATTTGATAAACCTTGAAATTCCAGTCTTGTGTCCGCTCATATATATATATATATATATATATATATATATATATATAAAAGCCATTTTACATATATATCTGAGGGAATGTAATTTAATGCAAAATAGTGTAATATTTTTTTATTCTTTTTTATCATTCAGATGAGAAATGATTTTGAGATTTGATTTCTGGACAGCTAAATTAAAATTATTTTTTTCAATTTAGTATTCCTTACTTCTGTTATTAGATTGAAAAAGTTGTTTCCAGCACTGATTTGACAAAATCTTTAGATCATGTAAACTCATAGCATCATTATTCAGCCATCAGATATTTTTCTTGGCTTACTATATCATCAATTTTTCACTAAAACTGTGTCTTCTGTCATAAAATAAAAACCAATGGTTTTGATTAAGTTAATCCTTCAGGGAATCTTTTTTACATCTTGCACTTGTTACAGCCACAGATCAAGGAATGTTGTATTAAAGAAACAAGTGATTGTCTGGAGATTATGCCACAAGGGGAAATATTTTTTATTCTAGCTTAAGGATCATTTAGCACAACCACCAATCAACTTTCTTGACCAGAAAAAAAATACAGATATTTTTCTATTTCAATTTAAAATTCATTGATTGACCTTAATTACATCATTACTATAACCATCATCAATCCAATGCTTTTATAGCACTTTTTTTTTCCTGATTAAGCATAAAGTTTAAACAATGTTAAATTTGCATTTTATATTTACCAATGATTTTCACCAATATAAAGTATTGCTTTTCTGCAAATAATTCTTAAAAAAAAGTAAACACACACAAGCAATCAAGAGTTGAATAAACTTCCAAAATACTTCTAAGATTTCTTTAACATTATGCAAAGGAATGCTGAGACTATTTATATCAAACTAATATTTGCTTCAGTACAGATTTATTTTTCTTGAAAACAACAATTTTGGTATCAGGAATTATTGACAAAAACAAGAGAAATACTTTATCTTACCCCTACTTACAACTAAATTAACCAATATTTTGAAGCAAGGACCTTGTGTTATTTCTTCCAATGATCTACCAGTGAATAAGCACAGTTCTGAATGTTAACCAGATCTACAATTGCCTTTTAATGCAATTTCCACTCAATTAGACAGCCATCATATTTTAAGTTCTTTTTATTACAACTTGTCTTCATAAAATCAGGTTAGGAATCGGTAAGAAGCTGATTGACTGGAACGATGAAGATCAATATTCTTTACTTTAGAGATCAGCTAAAAGCTAAATGTTTATACATTAATGTTGCCCGAGTTACTCAGTCTACAAGAACTGTTATAGCCCATGTCCAATTTGTGAGTTGTGTAGGAGTTTCAGTAAACTTGCTGCTAAATTTACTTAAATAGACTGAATTGGAATGAGTTGGTTCAACACTAGTGAGTATCAGCTCTAAATACTGGGATCATTAATGTTGGTATCTAGGTCATGTTAGTATGGGAGTGTATAGTTTGAGAACTTAGTTTGAAATGTGTCCTGACTCAATTTAATTGTCATCAAGGTTGATACAAAGAAAAAATTTTTTAAAAGTACCAAGCAACTTCTAAAAGATCAAATGCCATCTTGTGAAACAGACTTGAGAAAGTAATGCAAACAATTCATCACTTTATATAGACAAAAGAGCTTAGATAGTCAGTGAAAAGATGAGACAAAAAACTCCTCTCCTTCCAAGTTCAACATTTAAAGAAGATTGTACTATAATAACCAAAACATTCTAGTGTGGTGTTGTGGACATCTCAAGAAAAGACCTATTCTTTGACAAATTGTAGCCCACTTCCAATGACAAAGCAGTTTTGCTTAGCTCTAAAATTTAGGTCATGACATGTCTCTTTCTCAGTGATTGATTGACCCTTTTTAAAAATTTCCAAATCTCATATTTGACCATTTCTCACACCTACAGTGGAATTTCTCATGATTGACCATTTGTTGTCAGTCACACTGCTGGGCACCAGAGTCACTTATGGTGAGAGGTGCCATTAAATTAAAATCATAACAACATGAAGGAAAAATCTAAATATCTAAACAAAGCTTGCAAGTTGTTCATATGTTGTAGATTTAATATTATTTTTAAAAAAATTTCAAATTGACCCTTTTAGTGCAGGGATTCTCACTCTTCTAAATTACATCCCTCCCCACTTGCAATTCATGGTTTTCTTAATTTCTCCTCCCCCATTTTGAATTGTCTACTAATTTTTCACCATTATACTTATGACATATACATACAACCAAAATTTATCCCTCATCCATCCTTTGCTAATTCCTCATCTTAGATTTAGAATTCTTTCCTTGTGAACAAGTAATTACCATTTAAGAATCACTCTTAAGATTCAAACTTTTTTTTTCTCTTATACAACATGCTACAGCCAACTGTGGATTAGAAAAATATTTTATCCTTCAAAATTTAATTTACTTGCAGATCTCTATTTCAACACTTAGAGATTAGTTGCAGCTGACCCTGACAACAAATGTTTAATGTTTTAAGATCTTATTTCATTATAAAGCTACAGTTCTTCAAACAAATCCTGGCATTGTGTTGAAGATTAACTTCCTGTTCAATTCTTTATAATTTAATCTCTTGATATGTTTATCCTTTTAACTTACTTCCTGAAAGACAGTTATCTGCTCTATATTCACTTGTTGGCTTGTGCTCAGGTGTCTGATATGTGGTACTGTTTGATTTTGGCACTCTTAGAATTTAGCTAATTTGGGTGCCAATTGGATATTCATGTGTGTTTGTTAGTTTTATGCAAAGACCCTCATCAGCTTCCTGATTAGTTTATAAGTAATCAATCTATGTCACTGATATTTCTGACCAACTTTCAGATAACAAGATTTGTAGACTCAAAATTAGTGAAAATATTTAGAGCTAAGAATTCACAAAGTAAACCATTGAAAACAACACACTCGTCATTAAAATCAAGACACAATGATGAGTTGTACATTAACAGATTTATACAACACAAATAAAGTAAATACTATCTATTATAACAAGTTATCCCACTTTATCAGGTTTTAACAGAACTTTCCTTTTAATGGAATGATATGATAGTTTTAAATATTGTGATCTAACTGTCTGGCCTGCCACTTGTGCATCTGCTCATTGTGCATTGTGCATACTTTGTGAACTTGGTTGCACTACTGCATATTCTGCTCTGCAGCACTGCTAGAACTCCACACTGTTGTACTCTACTGATGCATATCACAGCACACAAATCCAGGAGATGGTGGTGTTGCAAGAACAAAGAAAAAGAAAGGGTAACACAGGATTCAAGGGACTGAACTTGCTCACAGATGTGGTGGGTGTATCACTCTGGCACCCTTCTTCAGTACTGCTCTGTCCCCACCCCCACTGGCATGTGACACAAACTCTAGCCTGCTAGTTCTGTTATCACTGGAACTGCTAACAAACTGTTTCCATCTTCAACTCTAGTCACTCCCTCTAAATCACTTTCACAACTACTCAAACCAAATGACTGCACCTATACAGATGCATAGGTAAATCTTCCTTACTTCTAGACACAGACCACACATGAGACTGAACATCCAAATATTGCCAGACTCTATGTATCCAGGACACCCTAATAAATGTGACTATAAAATTTAACTCTTTTCAGCCTTCTCCACCTTATCTGACCATCTTCACTTAGGATATTCATTCTCTTCTCCCTGAATCTATGCACAAAATACATATTCCCATACATACACATACATAATGTGTATTAACATACCCAAGGTCCATAGTGTTACACACCTCTACATAGATACATCTAGGCCACTAAATGAATGTGCCCAGATGGGGACTGTAGAATGCACTGACTGCATCCCTGTGAAGAGATAAGACCCTGCCAATGAGTGTCCTGGATATGACACTAAACAATCTGATAGTGAGGCTCCAGGCCCGTAGCTTTAGGGAATGTGGAGTACTCCTTCATTACCATTACTCCCTGGTCCATTCTGACCCAGAGTGGTATTACTTATGGGTCAAATAGAACATTTAACATTTACGTTGTATGCAAAGAAAATTGTTAGTTTTACATAGCAATACTTGGAACCATTTTACTGTGTGCAAATGAATGAGTAATATTGAATTATTAGTGTTGAATAACAAAACTTGAAACTCTTTGACTGTGTGCTTAGAATTAATTATGAGTATTACTTACCAATACTCGGAACCATTTAACTGTGTGCAAATAAAATTATTAGTATGGAATACTTAGAACCATTTAACTGTATGGAAAATAGAATTATTGGAATTACATAGAAAATACTTAGAACCATTTTACTGTGTACAAATTAATGAATAGTGTTGAATAGAATAATTAGTGTTAAATAGCAATACTTGTAACTATCTCACTGTATTCAAACAAATGATTAATAGTCATAAAATTATTTGTATTTGATAGAAATGCTCTAAACCATTTAACTGTGAGCAAAAAAATTGAGCCCAGGCTCATTTAAGAATGTTATTGACAAAAAAGTATTTACAAATCATATACTTTTAATATGTATGTGTAAACAGGTTTTGGCATTAAATAACTTACAAGTGTTGATATGCCATAAAACCCTAACTCAAACTCGACATATACATTTGCACCTATGGTCAACTCACAACCATATATATATATATATATACACACATCCAACCTTATCTACTAACACTCCAAATGTCTATAGTGTCACAATATAGATGTTTGCATCCTGGAGTTAAATTCAGAGTGACCTTGTGCCAAACATTGACTATTTTTGAAGATTGTTAGTGTAACAAGACATGTGCATATTCTTCATTTTTAGCCAAACGCGCATTCAAAAAAAATTGTTTCAATCATTTTTTTTTCATTGAAAAGTTATGATGTTTTGAAGTTGATAGTTTTATTGAAAAAATAATTGTAAAATTTGTAGATGCAAATTTATAATTGAAATTGTGGTGCAATCTTTAAAGTTAATTTCTAGCTCAGTTATATAAGGCAAAATACCCCTATGAGTCCAAGAAATATTTATAACTATTTCAGTAAAATTTTACTTTTTATAATCCAATTTTAAGGTAATACTTTTCTCAAAAAGATCTATTTTGATGGTAAAAAACATAAATATTTTCTTTTCATCTAGAAAAACAATGAAAATGCTGTGGTTGAACATATTAATGTATATATTTAAAAAATAAGGTCCTACATGCTATTTCTTAAAAGTGATTTAATTTAGTTCTGCCTTTGCTATGTGGAAAACATCCATCATAAAAATTTTCTGGAAACTGCTATTTTGTTGCCTGAGTTGATTTCCAGTATAAATATTAGGTATGTAATGTATAATTTCATTGGTAGAAACCAACATCCAAGTCAAACTGTATGTATTCATTTAATTTTGTTAAATACTGCCATATACTATTAATACTCCATCAAAATTTGGTTTTAGATATAATTTTCTGATTTTATTTTTTTTGCACTTGTTTATAAAAGTCTAATAAATATTGAATTTTTTCCAACATGGGACTATTTGAGGTCATAAATGGATTCCTGGTGAAATTCTGGATCATTAACATGTGCCCATTTTATAGTTTATATTATATTTATTGATAAATTTACAATGTTCAATTCAAATGTCCATGAAAGCCAATTTAGCAACCCACTGTGAAGTTAAAGTGTGTTGGATATTTTATGATTTTCTTTTTAGTTTAGTATGTGAGAGTTAAAAGTTCAGTGAGTTAAGTCTATATCATGAATTATCTATGGATCTAATACAACCTCATAGAAATTAATGTTTGTATTTCTTTTATAGAATTTTCTAAGTAATCTATTTTTGACTTAAAATTGTTTAACAAAGAAATTTAAAAAAAGAATTGAATATTTAAATAAAATGAAAAAAACATATACCAGTGATATTTTAGCAATAAGCCTATCAAATTTTTATTTATGATAATACTTATGATAAATATAGATATGAATGAAAAGTAAGTTGGAGTTTACAAGACAAAAGAAAGTTTTGGTTGAAAATATAAATTTATAAATGAAGCTGATTTAGTAGTTTTATCCTGATTTGCATTTGTCTATACAATTTACCATGAATTGAATGCTCAAGCAGAAAAAAAATTATCAGTTATTTTGGGGAAAAAAGTCAGTCAAATTTAATTCATGGAGATGGCTGTAATTGCATTATTTGATTGTATGTTTTATTATACACTGATCTATTTAATGTAAGTTTTTAGCATGCATCTCTGTATGTTAATATACTTTTATTTGTATACATATAGATCTCTCTCTCTCTCACTTTCTACATACATACACACACACACACACTGAAGTAAGTACATAAATATATGAGTGCATCTATGCAAATTTCATTTATATTCATATATAGTACATTTATTTTAAATGATAAATATTTATTTTTTAACATAATCTTCTTTCTTATCAATGCACTTAACCAAACATTTCTTCATAGATCACATAGATGTTTTTCATTATTATTGTTCTACTATCATAACATTAATGCTTGTATCTATTTAGCAAACACTCCACGATAGCAGGATGTGACACAAGGTCAATTTTAAGCAGGGTTTAACAGGTTTGAATTCAGAGTTTTCCTTCTAGTTGTCATATGAATGTCAAAGAGCCTAATCTGCCCTACTATTTTCCCATAGTTGGAGGAAGAATAGTTGGATTCATACCTTTCCAAAAAAGTATCAGTGCTATGTGAAATGTAAAAAGTCTCATACAGGATTTGAACTCATCTCGTCCATTACACCATAAATGCCCCCACAATTTATGCATGAACAGTAATGAGGGTGTACACTGATATTGCAAACAATTGGGAGTGAGTTCAGTTCTCACTGAGTATCTATGAAAAATAGTTTCATGCCAAAGTTGGTAAACTTAAAAAGTGAAATTTCTTTGTACTGAAGCTGGAAAATATCTTTTTCATCAGAGTGGTTAATGAGGCAGTAGCATAATTAGAAGAGCCCAAGGCAACACTTTTCTAGAAGTCAGTTGTATAAGCCTGCATATGTGATTATATATTGCACCTGGGATCAAAATAAGTAAAGAGAAAGATATCCAGTCCAGGTGATTAAATCATTACTAATTGTGTTTTGTAGTATTTGATTGAATATAATGCAAAGCCAAATACAGGTGTGAAGATTCTCGCTGAGTGCTCTATATTTGTAGCTTTGTGGTCTACGAAACCAAACTATTTAAATTGTAATAAATTCTTGTGTTCACTTTTAAAGAAAATATAAAGATTAATTCTCTACCTAATCACAAGAATTGCTAACCAAGTTAATGAACCAGAGTTTAAATTTTACTTCTAGGTGCTTATGGTCACTATTCTGCAAATGAACTTTAGAATGATATATAAGTTTAATTATTCTTATACTCAATGTTCATTAAAGTCCTGTCCTTGATATATCATGTTAATATGTGAATGAAAACACAGAAAATCTAGTGTTCTAGATAAGACACCAAGCTGCATCTGATGGTGAGGCTTCAGTTCTGGAGATCTGGGGAGTGTCGAGTACCCCTTCATTGCTATTACTCCCAGATTCACTCTGATCCAGAGTGGTAGACTTTATTAGAGTCCTATTTATGTATCAAATAGATCTGTTTTAAAATGAATTGTATTTGATAGGACCATGCGCAAAAAAAACCCTCTTAAGAAACAACTGCATAAAAATCTAAATATCGATGTGATTCTCTAACCTTTTGGTATAAGATAATCCTAGATGGGAGGGCATACTGTTAAAATCAATCAGTCAGTCAATAATCATGGAAAATCTACTCCCTCCTTAATTACTGAGTCACTTTTATATCTATTATCAGTTACATAAGATAGAAGCTAAAATAATTTTTGAATAATAATATAGTATTTGAGGACAAACCAAGACCATCCTAGCTACTACATTGTTAGGATCAACCAGAATACTGAGGAAAGTCCTGAAGACTTTAGGAGACTTATTGTCACTCAGACTCCAATGAAAGACCATTAGCTAACACTGGTTTGAAAAACTTGCCTGGAGTAGAATAATAAAGACAGCATAAAATTGATAAATAAAACTCCTTTGTCATGAAATTAATAATTTAGGTTTCTATACAATAAAATTGGAATGGTCATTCTATTTATTCTTTAAATAGATATGATTTCTGTTGTCTTTTCAACTGCAGTTGAAGGTAGTAGAATTGAAAATGCGCAAAACAAGCAGTCACCTTGATCCTAACTCTTCCAATCCTAAATATTTTCTATTTAGGATTTTCCAGTAAAAACAGATTAGCAAGAAAAACCTCGGAACTCTTAGAAACAAACAGTTTTGATGAGAATATTTTATTTGAGAGGAATTTGTCACATTGATAGGATTTGTCTCTCATTCAGGTGAACTTTGATATCCTGGTAAACATATCTGATCGAAGATGAAACCATTTTTAAGCTAAGAGTCTTATCAGAAATGTATCTGGTTTTTTGTTTGTTTGTTTGTTGTTGTTGTTTTTTTGTTTTTTATTTAGTTATATTAAAACTAATACTTTTAATAATGCCACTTGTACAGTTTTTCATAGTTGCTGAATCTGGAAGCTGTTCCTTGTGTACAAATTGGCTCAGCTCAACCAAAATTCAGGGCTTTGATCCTTTATTGCCTTTTTTTGAAACATCTTGTTTTTTGGAATCACTGGGTTTGTCCACAACTACATTCACGTGGTCTTACTTTTTCCTTAAACTTCACACCTAGATGTTTGTAATTTTTGTTCTATTTTTAGACTTGATGCAAGATTTACTTTCATTTATCTTATTGTAATTTTTTGAAGATCATTATAATCTTATTTCTTTTTTCACAAAAACGTTTTTTACTTATGGAAATTAGTTGAACCACAAAAATTAATGTATTTTAATAATGCCAAAAAATAAGAAATTATAACATTTCAAATAATAGTAATAATACCTTATTCATTTAGGGATTTTTAATATTGATTCACTTTAAGTATTTAAAAGATTAAGTGTTCATTTAATTGTGTACATATAAAACCTGTAATATCCACTAGATACAAATATTCATTAGCCAGAGATTCACCAATTCTAGATTGTTATCAGACAGTTAATTTATAAAGTAACATTGCCAGATGCAGAAATGTGTTTTAATGCTAAAGAACTTTTTGACAGTCACACCATGATTTACAGGTGATTTTCAAAGTAGAATCAGAAATGAATGGATATTAAGGTGATCTATGATGGCTGTACATTTTGAAGAGAAAAGGAAAAACTGTAATTAAACACACACACACACACACACACACACACACACACACACACACACACACACACACGCTATGGAGGTAGATAAAAATCATAAAAGAGACCCATGAATAGTAAGGAAACTCAAGGTGTTAATCTTTTTTTGTGGGGGGAAAAGTGCCATCTACAAAGTAGTAGTTGTCCAACACCTATTGAGAATTGAACTTGTTAAGCATGACACTACAGCAAGCTGCCTTGTAGAAAGGTTAAAACAGTCATAATATACTTATTAGTGTCTTTAATTTTATTTTTGTAACTTGAAAAAAATTTGTTGTTTGAACTTGAATCTATTTCAAGAACCACTTTACCTCTTGAGCTCAAGCACTTTGTCTAATCAGTTTCATTCAGATTAAACTAGCTTCTTTATTATGATAAATATAGTCTTTTATGTATTTTACTTTTAAAATAAACCATTTTCACTGTTTCTTTGCAAGCTTTACTCTATCATATTACTGTTGTATTTATTAGAACACTGGCTCAGTGGACATTTCAGCTGTAAGAACAAAAGTTGTAAAATAGGAAGTAAAAAAATAAAAATGCATCTCACAACTGTATCCAGTATCTCAAGAAGCTCTCTTTCATGGATGGTACTTTAACCACTTCAGTCATTGAACTATAGATTTGGGATGTGTGTTTTATTTCTAATTTTATGCTTTCTGCTCTTGTAGTAAAAAAAACAATTCTATGATAAAAACAGAAATAGAAATAAGATGGAGTACAGTCAATATTAAAATAGTAGTTGGAGTTGTCTGATAGTGCATATCCAAATCTTTGAGATACTTGTTTACTTTTTATTCAGAAGACAATGCTCTTAAATAGTCAAAGGCCGAAATTATCTTAGTATTACCTAATATCACACCATCTTGAATAGAAAATCCTGACAAATCTGGTTATTTTTTGGAAACAAAACACTTCATTTTTAATATATCAAAAGGTGTCTTTTGTAAAGTCTTTGTCATAAACACTTGTTTCAAGCAATGATTGTATGAAGTTGTTTTTTTTTAATATATTGACAATTTAATCATCCTTGTTATTGATATTTTTTTTTTTTTTTGTTACTTTTACACATAGGAGACTGACAATAAAGATAAGTTGTATTATGGTTTAAGTTATTGTGAATAAATCATGAAAATAAACTTTATATAAGTTAAACACAGCTGGATATCAACATATCTCAATAGACTAACAAATTGTATTACTCCATTAGTTATTTTATCTTTTATCTTCATCTTTGTTGTTTATATCATAATGGTTTGGTTGGTAGGTTCTTTGGCCTTCTACAGAGGTTGCATTCAATAAAATAAAACATAGTGTGATTGAAATAACTAACATGTAGATACTAGTCTGAATAATGTCAGTCTTTCAAATCAGAACTGCATGTAATTCTGAACAAAGTTATGGAAGAGCCTAGATAAAATAGTGATTAAAAGAAAGATAATCATCTGAAGACTTTTTCAGATAATCACAATACTTTCCCTTTGAACTTGAAACAATGCATAAAGGATTAAATTAAAAATCTGGCATGAAACCAGATTTTCCTAACAATATTTGAGAATAAAAATCCTTCTTCCTAACACTTACCTCCACTTGTCTTTACTATTGCAAAATCTTCTGATAAGCATTTGCAGTTTTTTCTTTACTTGGTACACTTCATGCCAACTCAAATTTTCTTGCACATAAAAAGAGATTTGAGTTTCGGCCTTTCTTTAACTTTATGAAGCCATTATTATCTGCAATTTTGTCTATCTACACACATTATTGATGGTGTATAGTTTAGTCTTATAATTACTTTTCATAGTATCTCTCAGAGCAATTAAAATTACTTGTTGCTGTCTATCTTTTCTCTAAGTAACATGCACTTTTATGTGTACACACACACACACACAAATGTGCTGAGTGACTGCAAAGGGTAAGATTGTACAAAATAATTGCATTATTGAATCTTATTAGGATTCAACAAATGTCAATTCATCTGAACGACTCCATTTTTGCATTTTTTGCTTAATTTCAACCAAACTTTCAAGAATTGTTAGGATTATCCTTGGGAAGATTTTAAACTATATTCAGAGTTTCAGCTTACACTGGCCTTATCGATAAGATTTATCTCTTACTGTCCCTCTCACTGTAAAAGAGGGTGGCTCTCCTGTCTTATGTATTGTTGTTGTTTTCAGTGACAAACTGTTTCCCTTTGGAAATGGAGACAGTTCTCTGTTCAAGTCTATTTGGGAATGACTGCTAACAAATCATAGGAAAAAAACTGTCACAAATTAGCTGTATATAGCTATGTGCAGAGTTGGAAATGCTGACAGGTTGTGAATATTCACCATGAGGTCAAACAAGAACACATGCATCATATCATTGTCTCTTCAGAGATTCTTTCATATTGAAAAGTGACATGCATGTTAAGTATGAATAAAAAATGTTAACCTTAGGTTCTTTATGACCATCTAAATTCCTGGATGTAATATGGGAAAGTGCTGTGAGTACTTGTAAATGATAAACAAAGATATGCACAATCATTTGATTTTGTTAGTTATAATTAATATTTTTTATTATGATGATTAAATTGAAACCTTATGGAAATTTTAATTAAATGTAAGTTTGAATAATTTTTTATTCATGCATACATATTTTTTCAAACTTGAGAAGTGTCTTAAAAAGAGGTAATCTAATTACCAGTTAGTTTTGTAAATTCTAATTCAAGAGTTGGTTAATATTTGTTTACAGTATGCGTTCTGGTTACACCTTAGTGTCTTTAAGATAGATTTGGGTAAATTCTTATCTCAGGTAAGTATGTATGTACATTTATGCTTTGTAATATTACTAGAAGTACATCAAGAAATTTCTAACACGATGACAAACAAGATTATTCACGTAATAAATATTTACTTTTTAACATTATATATGTCAAAAATAGTAGAAAAACTTAGGTTTTTCTTCCTTTTTAGGGTTCATATAGGACAGAAAAGTATTACAAATATTACTTAGAATATGATAGAGATTTTCTAATCAAATGATGAATTTGCAAATAATTAGAATTATTACAATAACTTCTTTATGTAAAGAAAGTATTTTGATAAAAAATTCTTGTTTTCATGGGTTATATTATAAATGGAATATATGAAAAATTTTTCTTAAGTCCGACTTCATTGCATAAAAAGAACAAATTAAATGTTGGTTTCCATGTTGATCTATCATCTGTGTCAATGATTTTCACATTTTATTCCATTTCACATATTTGAAATAAGATAAACATAACTGAATTAGCAACTCCTAATTATTCTTTTTTCTTTTATTTTTCAGGTAAGGACTTTGAATCATCTTTTTTTTTTAATGGTTTCATGTATTTGAGTAGACAATTTTGTAACTTTTAAAAACATTTGAAAAAAAAAAATCTTAAAAAAAAATTAACTATGCAGTCTTGAAATTGATTTTATATCAGGAATTTAAAAAAATGACATCACATTTCAGAAAGTTTTTGTATGAATTTTTTTTTGTTCATTTGATCACTTTTTAAGGTTTCTTCCTACTTCAGAATAAAATTATTTTCTAATTGTTGAGTCCCTCTATTATAAAATTCTTACCTCTCAGTTGTTTCTTGTCATTTTAAATTTTATCTCTCAATTGCTATAAACATTTGGAATGTTTTTCAAAGTTACAAATACACATGAACTATATGAAGCCAATTAAACTGTTCATACCAAAACATAAGAATCTTCAAAGTGGAATATGTTGCTTCTTTTTAGCAGGTAAGAATTGTCTTCTTTTTATTTGAATTAAAGCTATTTATGATTACCACTGAAAGGAGAGTTTATTCATGTTGTGCAAAGATTGATAAAAGTGATCAAGTACATTTTTGTCGAAGAGATGGAAAATATTGGTATCAGTTGACAGATACAAAGTTAGATATAAATAATAATGGTTAATATTTATTCTCTACCCAACAATGGTAGATATGACTGTTTGTTGAACATATCCCTGGTGATAAGGCTTCAATTAACTTTTGGCTTTAGAACATGAATGGCAGAATATCACTGGTTTGGGTAACTGATGACTAATTTGACAGAAGTTTTGCTACAAGAATAATATATCTTTATGATTGCCAACTTTAGACATTACAACTTTGAAAGGTTCATTGTAGATTAGCTAAATGTTGAATATTATAATAGATTTAATACACATTGCTGAGTCTGGACAAATTGGAAATATCAAAATTTTAAGGAAAAATTTGATTATATGAAAATGTTTTTAAAAGACAGAAAGATAGTTACAGTAGCAATGTCTTTCTTGATAATTTCAATAAATCATGTTTAAATATTTTTTTAGTTAGAGTAAAAATTAAATTCTAAATCTGACTACAGATATAAATCATGTATATTTATAAAATTTTCTCATTTTTTACCACTTGTTAATGGTTTGTATTTTGTTAAATTTCTCTCATACATTTAAGTTGAAAAGATAGAATTTGCATCAGAAGATCACAAAATAGTAAATAAAAATGAGAAGTGTGCATGTTTAGACAGTTGATAATAACTTAAAATTTAAGAATAGATAATTTGAAATATTCCATTAATAAAAGGCTGTCTAAGGTTAGACAAGGTTTAAAAGTTGTGAGTTATTAGTATTTGATAAATTGTTATATAAAACTTAGATGAAAATATTCATAAAAGGTTGATGATTGCTATGAGAAAGTTGGTAGACAGAAAATGAAGAGGAAAAGAAAAATAATTGTAAGGAAAAAGAAAGTGAATGGCCAGTTTTCTCATTGCATTGCTTTCATAAACAATTCAAAGGTTTCTGAGTGGACTTTAGTAAACAAATATGGGAAATAGATTTGAATTAAAATATTTGGTGGCAAAATACAATTATGTATTAGTAAAAAACAGAATATATTCTGAAAGAAGATTATGTTCAGTGCAATATCAAAAATTGTATGCTTCTATAGATATTCATGAGTTTTATTTTTATGACTGGGCTTTAAATAATGATAAACTTATTTTTAAGTGATGCAACATTGGTTTAAATCATTTTATTATATCACTGCAAATGTAGAGAAATATTCAAACAAAATGCAAAAAACATGTTATATCATATTTGGGTGTTTGTTTTTGATATATAGCAAAATATAAAGTATATGTAAAAAAAGAACAACAGCAAGAGTATACATACATATGCTCTATCACCGATATTTATTTATGAATATTGCAAACTATATATATATACACTTTTTTCTTTTTACATAAGTTAGCTAGCAAGCATAATGTACATGTTAAAAAAAGAATAAAAAATAATGAATTCTTTCTACTTTGTGGTAAGTTAAAAGCCTATTTTTGTATAAATATTTTGTATTCACTTTTATGTTGAAAAGCATAGCTCTACTTAAATAAAAAACTGTACTTTCTAATTTTGTGAGTAAACAAGAAGCATCTTCTGCTGACGTTGGAATTCTGGCCCCAGTATTCAAGAAATCTGCTACAGAGCACACTCAAATCAAAATTACCATTGTCAACATAGTGACATTTAACGTTGGGACTTTAGACACTGTAAATCTGTTACCTGAGCTGACAGCATCTGCAGACAAGCATAACGTAGACAACATAAACTAGAAATAAAATACTATGATATTAGCAATGGATGGACATTTGTCTTGCCACCAGCATGGAAAAACTCTGTCAATGCTGTCATGAGACCAAAGGCTTCACCCTTCGCTTCCCCAGGAAAGGGGAGCTCAGAATCACTCAGGCATAACCCTTACTGCTATAGCTGCTTAGGTTACTCAATAATATTCAACCTGAAATTGAGAAAATTCTTTGGAAAAATCAGAATGGTTTTCAGATAAATTGATCCACAACTTCTCAGATTCTGACTTATCTGTTGAATCACCAAAGAAGTAAAGAGAAAAAATATTGGGGCAAAGGTATTGTTTGGAGATTTCTCCCAAGCATTTGATTCCATACACAGAGAAAAGATGGAGAAAATACTCCTAGCATATGGTGATGTTCTACAAAAACACAAAAGCAATGGTTTGCTTATCTGATGGCAACACTGACTTTTTTTAAATTGTCACAGCAATCTTGCAAGGAGTACATTAGTGCCATATATGTTTATAATCTGCCTATATACATTGAATGTTGATACATCTAATGGGGAAAAAATGATTTTACACTAAAAAAAAAAGGTAAAAAGCAGATGATATCTTGCTGGCTACACAGATAATTCAGTGCTTTTTACAAATATATCAGCCCAAGCTGAATCCCTGCTGCATAGCCTAGAGTACACAGCAGAAGGTATCGGCCTATCTGTGAATGCAAAAAAAAAAGCAAGTGTTCCTATGTTTTAGATAAGAAGGAGCCATCTCCACTCTAAGTAGCAGGCCTCTAAAATTAGCAGACAAGTTCACATACCTCAGCAGCAATATCACATCAACTGAAGGTAATGTCAACATATGTTGAGTAAAGCAATGGAATGTTATTGACAGGTTGTTGTTTGTATGAAAATCTGATCTCTCCAATAAAATAAAATGAGATTTCTTAAAAACTTTGGCTGTATCAATACTACTGTATGGATGTACCACATGGGTGCTAATGAAACATCAAGAAAAAGCTTAATGGAAACTACACAAGTATGCTTCATGTTGTTTTGAACAAATCCTGGAAGCAACACACCACTAAACAGCAGCTGTATGGCCACTTACCTCCCATTTTATAAACCATCCTAGTAAGACAAAGAAAACATGTGGGATGCTGCTGGAGAAGCAAGGATGAAAATGTAAATGACATTCTTCTATGGACCCCTACAAATGGACATGATAGTGTTGGCTGACCAGCAAAGACTTATATACGAGGATCATTAAATAAGTTTCCAGACTTTTTTCGTATGGGAATTTTTATTGATAGTAAACAAATGAAACTCTAGTCCCCTTTGAAGTAATCTCCTCCAGCTGCAATGCACTTGTTGTACCATTCCAACAACTTCTGGAAGGCCCCATCAAAGTCCTCTTGTGTGAGCGTGTCAATGGCCTTCGTCACAGCCTCTTTCATTTCCTCAATTGTCTCATAACAGCAGTCTCTGAGCTTAGGGAATAAGCAAAAGTCACAGGGAGCAAGGTCTAGACTATAGAGAGGGTGAGGAACTGTCTTGATGCCCATCTTAGTCAAATAGTCTGTGACAAGGTTGGACTTGTGGACTGGTGTATTGTCCTGGTGGAAATTCCACTGACCTGATTTGAAGAGTGCTGGCCTCTTCCGACAGAATCTCTTCCTGAACTCCCTTAAAACCTCAACATAGTAACCCTAACCCTAACCCTTTGGCCAATCAATTCTGGTGTCTTGACTTTCTTACTCCTCCCACACCTCTCATCATCCCTCTCAGACTCTCTGCCTTTCTTGAATCTCTTATGCCACTCAAAAACTGATGCTTGATTCATGCAAGATGGTTGAAAAGCAGTCTGAAGCATTCCATACATTTCTGTGGCATGTTTTCCAAGTTTAAAACAGAATTTTATTGCATATCATTCTTCTAAAGTGTCCTCACATCCAGATTGCATTTTTGAAATTCACCAGCTGTGACAATCAGGCTTTAGTAGGGTGTATTCCGATTTCTGCTGTAACTGTTCATTTAAACCTGAAATCATAAAAATTGGCTTGTCATCTCATAAAATGTATATCAATAACATACTGAATTTTCAAGAGTCTATGACAATTTTAAATGCCTGTACAAAAAACTCTGGAAACTTATTGAATGCACCACGTACATCAGCTTTGCAAACACTGGATGAATTTTGGAGGATCTGGCTGGAGCAATGGATGATAGCATGACTTGATTATATATGTGTGTATAAAACAATATATATGGTAAAATTTTTAAGATTGTTTTATATATATATATATATATATGTGTGTGTGTGTGTGTGTGTGTGTGTGTGTGTTTGTAAAATAATATATATGGTAAAATAAAAATTGTTATATATATATATATATGTGTAATTTTTAAAATTGTTAAATATATATATATTTGTGTTTTTTTGTATGGAATAATATATATGATAAAATAAAAAAAACAAACTGGAAATTGCTTTTATTCTCTTAGATGATTTCAAGTATATTGCTCTAATAAAAATCTTACTATAATGTGTTATTTTTCTGGTTTATGGTTATATGCCAAAAAAAAAAAAATTATAATAATGACTGATACTGCTGTTTATGTAGTTTTTTTTATTTTTCTTTCATCTTTTTGACAATAATCTTATGAACTGAAATGTTCAATTCTTTAATGAATGGCCATTCATCACAAAATCCTAATGATGCACTGGACTTCTCTTTTCTGCTTTAACTGCTTCTTACATTTAGTTCATCCATAATTTGCACACAATTTGATTAATCTAGTAACAAGAGTTGGGTGTCTCATTAAAATCAAATTCACTTATAATGGTTAGTCTATGTGATCATTTTGTTAGATATAACACAAAATTATTTTCTTAGACTTAACTCAGTTATTTTCTTAAACATAACACAAAATTATTTTCTCCTGTAAGTGCTCATGGTAGAACAATTATCATTGTAGGAATGGACTTGACAATCCAAGTTCAAATCTTGAATGAGGCTGTTTGCATTTTACATAGCAATAAAACTTTTGGGAAAGTTATGAATCCAACTATTCTTAAATAGTAGGACAGTCTGAGTTCTTTAACTTTGCTATGGCAATTGGTCTAGAAGGACAACTCTGGATTCAAACTACTTGTAGACTTGGAGAAGGATGGGCTTTGCCAGTCTATTCCTGCCCAAGGCATGCTTCATGAGTATTACCCTATTGACTAAACCAGGTACTGGGACCAATAAAAAAAAGGAATTCTAAGACAGATTTACTGTTTGATGATTGCTTTGTAACTCTTTCCCCATCTCCGACTGCTGCACCATGGCATTTCTTTCATTTAATTTTATCATTTTATTTTTTCATCATGCATCTATATATTCAATGGATAATATGAATAAACTCTAGAACATTTGCAAATTCACTCAGGATTCTTATTTAATATTGGTTCAAAGAAAGCCTGTTTTTCAAATTTATTTTAATCCCTTATGACATGAAATTACTTAATCTGCAAGATTTCTTCAATTATTTATCTCAATCTGTTCATGATTTTTAGTATTTTTAATCATTCTTGTTTATCCATTACAGTTGATTTATATTATGAGAGAAATCATCATCATCATCACTATAGTAGCCTTAACTTTTTATTCATTGTTCTTGTTCTAAATTCAGAAACATAGTCTTTATCTCCATGGAAAGTTTAACAACCATTTTCTAAATTCAGTGCCACTAAACTCTTCATTCGAATGAAGAAGGACATTTCAGTTTGTAATGAAAGTGCAAGTGCATCAAAATTATATCTAAAAAAAAAAAAAAAAAAAAAAAAAAAAAAACATTTTGAAGTACATCATTGTAAGTGAAAAGCCAAAGGGAAGGGAGATAGCAGGCAATGATAACACACTGAATACAAAAGCAAAAGAATTCATTCAATTAAATAAGCTTACAGAGAATATTGTAGTAATTATGTAAAACTTAAACTGAGAACTATGCTCATTGGAAAATAATGCAGGATACAGAAACATGGCAATATGGACATCAGAGAAAGAAAAAAAAAAAAGGATGGTATGTAGTTGGTATGAAAACAAAATGAGTGACATTGGGAGTGATGATAGCACTTCAATTCTGATGGTGTTGGTAGAGACATTTAAAACACAATGGTGTCTTCCTTTGCTGCCTTCAAAAATGAAAGCAGAAAGACAGAAATAGAAGAAGACTAAATGAATAGTTGCTAGAAAGAAACTTTGAGACCAGTATCACAGAGTGGGGGATGTTGTTTGTGGGTGTCGACTAAGTAAATGTGAAGAAGGAGAGTCGGGTGTTCTATATTGAATAAAGAGTAGGAGGTGAATGAGATCAGTTTTATTTGTTGATATTTATACTACATAGATATTGCTAATTTTAAAAATATATGAATAAATAGACTAATTAACAGAAGAAATGTTGTGTCTGAAAAACATATATGCTTGCTCCTAGGCTAAAATAGAAAATTAAAGACTTAAAAAATAGAAATCATCAAAGATATTCAACATAAATCAATGTCTCTGTGTGTGTTTTAAAAATGAGGAAGAATTATGGTCTCTTTATCATTGTTAGGACAATGGAAAGTAGATATTTAAACAATATAAGATTTGTCTGTCAGAGGGTCACACTTGCAAGTACAGTGGGTGTTATAAATAAGTGTATGGTTACAAGGAAAGGACAAAACACAGAGTTGCAAATTAAACAAGACAAGTGAAAAATTTAACAATTATATTAACAAACAAGAAATAAAAGGTTCAAACAATTGTGTTGGTGAATATAAGAATGTCTCTGAAATTGAGAAGAAAATGTTCCTAGTTGTATTGATAGGAATGAGTTGATTTTAGGAAATTTGATATGTGTTGAATGGTAGTGAAAATCGAGAAATAAAATGTTCCGATATTTGTGTTGGTAGGGGTGAAACTTATGTGGTCAATCAAAGTTTATGTTGATGGGGAAGGAGAAACTTCGGCATTGAAAAGGTGGAATGTAGGTGGGGTGGTGATTCTCAGGTCCTGCAGTTTCCATCAAAGGGCCATAGTAAGAAGTTTCAGACAAGTTTGTGTGATGTTGAATGCTGCAAGTGTCGTGGTTGATGTTCTTCTCTCGAGGTCTTGGAGCCAATTGACTTTTGAACATTCATTGACCATTTTATAGTCGTGTTTGGGTCAAATCAGCTCCAAAAGACTTTGAAGGGGAAAGTTGCTGATTAGGTGAAAAATAGAAGAAAAGGATCCTTTAGATTGTAAATATAACATTATATTTCAACTGGATGGATGCACGCAGCCTACCTGTGCAGCAATGTGTTTTATTCATTTTGGTTTTGGTCATCATCTAGACAACATCCGGCTTTTGAAATGTACGTTTGTGGTGTTTTATTTGTTTGTTTATTTATTGTTTTTGCTTGTGAGTTCGTTGGGAATGTATTAGTAAATCAGAAGGGATTTCTGTATATAACATGGGCATTTCTGCCAGGCTTGCATTTATAATCTTAATTGCCACATAATTTCAAACATCACCCATTGACATTGGTTGGAAATATGCAACTACTTCAGTCATCAGAACAATTCTAATGTTATGATTAGTTGATTGATTGATTTTAATACCATGTCAACCCATGAAGGCTTAATTTATGCCTGGAGGTTAGAAAATTGTATTCATTGTATGTTCAAATTTACATTTTTTTGTATTATTATTTCTTCAGAGATTTTTATTTTTGCACATGGTTGTATCAAGTATGATTAATTTTGAAATAGATTTATTTGACCCATAGATGAAACCCTAACTCTTACTGTCACTCTGGGTAAGAATGAAATTGGGAATAATGACAATGAAGAGGTACTCCACACTTTCCAGCAGACCTCCAGAACTGGAGCCTTGCCATCAGGTGCTGTTTCATTTCATATCATATCCAAGATAACCATTGTTTTTGTTTGTCTTCGTTTTTTTTTCTTAGAGGGGAATCTTATCCCTTTGCAGAAGATACAGTCCGAAATTTCTAACCACCTAAGCCAACAAGTCAGAATTTAAATATAAGTCTTGTTTTATTAAGTCTTTTTGTTTGTTATTTTTTACTAAATCCAGTTAAAGACTGTGGTAGGCAACTTATTTAAGTATTGTTGCCATTTCCTAACCTTTTGTTTAATTTGACACATGACAAGAAATATTAGGTGCCCAGTGAGAATCAAACTCTCTCTAACAATGGTCTACAAAACTTGCTAACTATTAAATCCCATAAGATGCCCAATCTATTTAAGTATTTTTATTTATTACACTTTGCTTTACATATAGGTGTTGGGATGCTTAGAATACTTGTCCTTTCTATGTAGTATGGCATACATATAGGTGTTGGGATGCTTAGAATACTTGTCCTTTCTATGTAGTATGGCATACATATAGGTGTTGGGATGCTTAGAATACTTGTCCTTTCTATGTAGTATGGCATACATATAGGTGTTGGGATGCTTAGAATATTTGTCCTTTCTATGTAGTATGGCATACATATAGGTGTTGGGATGCTTAGAATACTTATCCTTTCTATGTAGTATGGCATACATATCAGTGTTGGGATGCTTAGAATACTTGTCCTTTCTATGTAGTATGGCATACATATCGGTGTTGGGATGCTTAGAATACTTGTCCTTTCTATTTAGTATGGCATACATATAGGTGTTGGGATGCTTAGAATACTTGTCCTTTCTATGTAGTATGGCATACATATAGGTGTTGGGATGCTTAGAATACTTGTCCTTTCTATGTAGTATGGCATACATATAGGTGTTGGGATGCTTAGAATATTGTCCTTTCTATGTAGTATGGCATACATATTGGTGTTGGGATGCTTAGAATACTTGTCCTTTCTATGTAGTATGGCATACATATCGGTGTTGGGATGCTTAGAATACTTGTCCTTTCTACGTAGTATGGCATACATATAGGTGTTGGGATGCTTAGAATACTTGTCCTTTCTATGTAGTATGGCATACATATCGGTGTTGGGATGCTTAGAATACTTGTCCTTTCTCCGTAGTATGGCATACATATAGGTGTTGGGATGCTTAGAATACTTGTCCTTTCTATGTAGTATGGCATACATATAGGTGTTGGGATGCTTAGAATACTTGTCCTTTCTATGTAGTATGGCATACATATCGGTGTTGGGATGCTTAGAATACTTGTCCTTTCTATGTAGTATGGCATACATATAGGTGTTGGGATGCTTAGAATACTTGTCCTTTCTATGTAGTATGGCATACATATAGGTGTTGGGATGCTTAGAATACTTGTCCTTTCTATGTAGTATGGCATACATATAGGTGTTGGAATGCGTAGAATACTTGTCCTTTCTATGTAGTATGGCATACATATAGGTGTTGGGATGCTTAGAATACTTGTCCTTTCTATGTAGTATGGCATACATATCGGTGTTGGGATGCTTAGAATACTTGTCCTTTCTATGTAGTATGGCATACATATAGGTGTTGGGATGCTTAGAATACTTGTCCTTTCTATGTAGTATGGCATACATATAGGTGTTGGGATGCTTAGAATACTTGTCCTTTCTATGTAGTATGGCATACATATCGGTGTTGGGATGCTTAGAATACTTGTCCTTTCCATGTAGTATGGCATACATATAGGTGTTGGGATGCTTAGAATACTTGTCCTTTCCATGTAGTATGGCATACATATAGGTGTTGGGATGCTTAGAATAATTGTCCTTTCTATGTAGTATGGCATACATATAGGTGTTGGGATGCTTAGAATACTTGTCCTTTCTATGTAGTATGGCATACATATCGGTGTTGGGATGCTTAGAATAATTGTCCTTTCTATTTAGTATGGCATACATATAGGTGTTGGGATGCTTAGAATACTTGTCCTTTCTATGTAGTATGGCATACATATAGGTGTTGGGATGCTTAGAATACTTGTCCTTTCTATGTAGTATGGCATACATATAGGTGTTGGGATGCTTAGAATACTTGTCCTTTCTACGTAGTATGGCATACATATAGGTGTTGCGATGCTTAGAATACTTGTCCTTTCTATGTAGTATGGCATACATATCGGTGTTGGGATGCTTAGAATACTTGTCCTTACTATGTAGTATGGCATACATATAGGTGTTGGGATGCTTAGAATACTTGTCCTTTCTATGTAGTATGGCATACATATAGGTGTTGGGATGCTTAGAATACTTGTCCTTTCTATGTAGTATGGCATACATATCGGTGTTGGGATGCTTAGAATACTTGTCCTTTCTATGTAGTATGGCATACATATAGGTGTTGGGATGCTTAGAATACTTGTCCTTTCTATGTAGTATGGCATACATATAGGTGTTGGGATGCTTAGAATACTTATCCTTTCTATGTAGTATGGCATACATATAGGTGTTGGAATGCGTAGAATACTTGTCCTTTCTATGTAGTATGGCATACATATAGGTGTTGGGATGCTTAGAATACTTGTCCTTTCTATGTAGTATGGCATACATATCGGTGTTGGGATGCTTAGAATACTTGTCCTTTCTATGTAGTATGGCATACATATAGGTGTTGGGATGCTTAGAATACTTGTCCTTTCTATGTAGTATGGCATACATATAGGTGTTGGGATGCTTAGAATACTTGTCCTTTCTATGTAGTATGGCATACATATCGGTGTTGGGATGCTTAGAATACTTGTCCTTTCCATGTAGTATGGCATACATATAGGTGTTGGGATGCTTAGAATACTTGTCCTTTCCATGTAGTATGGCATACATATAGGTGTTGGGATGCTTAGAATAATTGTCCTTTCTATGTAGTATGGCATACATATAGGTGTTGGGATGCTTAGAATACTTGTCCTTTCTATGTAGTATGGCATACATATCGGTGTTGGGATGCTTAGAATAATTGTCCTTTCTATTTAGTATGGCATACATATAGGTGTTGGGATGCTTAGAATACTTGTCCTTTCTATGTAGTATGGCATACATATCGGTGTTGGGATGCTTAAAATACTTGTCCTTTCTATGTAGTATGGCATACATATAGGTGTTGGGATGCTTAGAATACTTGTCCTTTCTACGTAGTATGGCATACATATAGGTGTTGGGATGCTTAGAATACTTGTCCTTTCTACGTAGTATGGATATACATATCGGTGTTGGGATGCTTAGAATACTTGTCCTTTCTCCGTAGTATGGCATACATATAGGTGTTGGGATGCTTAGAATACTTGTCCTTTCTACGTAGTATGGATATACATATCGGTGTTGGGATGCTTAGAATACTTGTCCTTTCTCCGTAGTATGGCATACATATAGGTGTTGGGATGCTTAGAATACTTGTCCTTTCTATGTAGTATGGCATACATATAGGTGTTGGGATGCTTAGAATACTTGTCCTTTCTACGTAGTATGGCATACATATAGGTGTTGGGATGCTTAGAATACTTGTCCTTTCTATGTAGTATGGCATACATATAGGTGTTGGGATGCTTAGAATACTTGTCCTTTCTATGTAGTATGGCATACATATAGGTGTTGGGATGCTTAGAATACTTGTCCTTTCTATGTAGTATGGCATACATATAGGTGTTGGGATGCTTAGAATACTTGTCCTTTCTATGTAGTATGGCATACATATAGGTGTTGGGATGCTTAGAATACTTGTCCTTTCTATGTAGTATGGCATACATATCGGTGTTCGGATGCTTAGAATACTTGTCCTTTCTATGTAGTATGGCATACATGTAGGTGTTGGGATGCTTAGAATACTTGTCCTTTCTACGTAGTATGGCATACATATCGGTGTTGGGATGCTTAGAATACTTGTCCTTTCTATGTAGTATGGCATACATATAGGTGTTGGGATGCTTAGAATACTTGTCCTTTCTCCGTAGTATGGCATACATATAGGTGTTGAGATGCTTAGAATACTTGTCCTTTCTATGTAGTATGGCATACATATAGGTGTTGGGATGCTTAGAATACTTGTCCTTTCTATGTAGTATGGCATACATATAGGTGTTGGGATGCTTAGAATACTTGTCCTTTCTATGTAGTATGGCATACATATCGGCGTTGGGATGCTTAGAATACTTGTCCTTTCTATGTAGTATGGCATACATATAGGTGTTGGGATGCTTAGAATACTTGTCCTTTCTATGTAGTATGGCATACATATTGGTGTTGGGATGCTTAGAATACTTGTCCTTTCTATGTAGTATGGCATACATATCGGTGTTGGGATGCTTAGAATACTTGTCCTTTCTACGTAGTATGGCATACATATAGGTGTTGGGATGCTTAGAATACTTGTCCTTTCTATGTAGTATGGCATACATATCGGTGTTGGGATGCTTAGAATATTTGTCCTTTCTATGTAGTATGGCATACATATAGGTGTTGGGATGCTTAGAATACTTATCCTTTCTATGTAGTATGGCATACATATCGGTGTTGGGATGCTTAGAATACTTGTCCTTTCTATGTAGTATGGCATACATATCGGTGTTGGGATGCTTAGAATACTTGTCCTTACTATGTAGTATGGCATACATATAGGTGTTGGGATGCTTAGAATACTTGTCCTTTCTATGTAGTATGGCATACATATAGGTGTTGGGATGCTTAGAATACTTGTCTTTCTATGTAGTATGGCATACATATAGGTGTTGGGATGCTTAGAATACTTGTCCTTTCTATGTAGTATGGCATACATATCGGTGTTGGGATGCTTAGAATACTTGTCCTTTCTATGTAGTATGGCATACATATTGGTGTTGGGATGCTTAGAATACTTGTCCTTTCTATGTAGTATGGCATACATATAGGTGTTGGGATGCTTAGAATACTTGTCCTTTCTATGTAGTCACTTTTCAAAGTATTGAGCAAACTCATTGCTGCTTAACTTTGATGATCTAGCAAGAATTAATGCTTTCAAAATGATCCGACCATAAGTCTAACCTATCTTGGTGTTGATGTAAATATTTCTGGGCTTAATTTGACATTGCAAAGGATAAATAAAATGACTGTAGGTTGAATCTTTCAAACTTCATCAGCCTAATAAGTACCAATTCTTGACACTGGTAGAAAATAGTAAAATAATTCTGCTACCAAGCAAGAAAGCAAAGGATACCCATATCCTCTAAGATATGAAGGATTTTTTTATAATATAATATGGTCAGTTTCAGTATTTGCAATGTATTGTCATGTATAGTTATTTGCTTTGCAATCTATTGGAGACCAAATGAGATTTGAAAAAATAATATTGCAACTTTTGTAATAGTTCATCAGCCTCTTTGTATGTTAGAGAAGAACCAGAAGTAATTTGAGAGTGTTGATGAAATTAACAGTGTATATCAAACATGGCCAGTGAACTTAGGTAAATGGTATTTGCCCAATGGCAAATTTTCATTAGAATCTATTCACACCAGACAATGATAAAAAGAAGGCATAAAGTTTATTGTAAGTTAAAAATTTCCTCATGTATCTATCACATTTAGGGATTTTCTGAGAATGATGAAGAAAACCCTTTATTGAGGGTTGGCTGAAAAGTTTATTGGCTCACCAAGATATTTTCATGGAAAGGAATGAAATGAGGTTTATTTTTCAAAATAGTACTCTTTGATGTCCACACACTTCTTCCATTATATTGCTGTGCTTGGATCCCATTGATCAAAAGAATAATCAGCAGCAGCAGATATGACGTCATCATGTGAATTTTTCGGCTAACCTTTGTAAATATTTTACTTACATGACTCTGCTATGGGATTTATTTATTTTGTTATGTCTCTGTATGCTTAATGAGTATTTCCTATGTTTTTTGTGTGTGTATAATTGTTTGAAATGAGGGTGATTTTAGACAGTTTTCTCACCTATCCTCAAAGATAGAAGGTATGAACATTTTACAATCTGCAAATGACAAAATGACCAGTTGATTAAATTTTGATTATAGTAATTTTTGAATTTTTTGTGCTGTTAAATAAATGTTCATGTTTGAAAATGAAGATGTCTATTTTTATGTTAACTCTAAATATATCTCATATAAACGTGAGGCATTCAAAGTTGCTGTTATTGTGTATGTGTAATTAATTTTTGTTTCCAAATGTTATTAATCTATGCCCAAACTGTTTCTGTAGTGAGAGTAATATAAGGCAATATATTGTCTGTGTCTCTTTTATTTGTGAGAATGAGAGAAGAACCGAAAAAAAAAAAAAAAAAAATTAAAAAAGGATAAAAGCTTTGACCAAATAGAAAAAAAAGAAATGGTAAAAATCATAAAATAAATAAGATTGATTTTATTCCAAACTGTGAGAAGAATGATTGTCTCCATGCAGGATTGCACAGAAAATGGCACGTTTTAATGATCTGAGATAATGTAAGATTTACTTTCTTGATTTCTTTATTTATAACTTTTTCAGATGTCAGAAGTAATGACTGTTTTCTTTTTTCTGTGTT
Source organism: Sepioteuthis lessoniana (assembly GCA_963585895.1). Classification (NCBI taxonomy): domain Eukaryota; kingdom Metazoa; phylum Mollusca; class Cephalopoda; order Myopsida; family Loliginidae; genus Sepioteuthis; species Sepioteuthis lessoniana. The sequence continues at coordinate 105,556,723 of OY757919.1, forward strand.
TGCTGAAAAGCCTTTAAAAATTCTATTCGTTTGTTGTAATCATTTTTTTTTACCTGTTTTAAATTTTTTTAAATAAATAGATAAAACAATATTATATGTATTATGAAGAATTTTAGGCAGATTATAGACAAGTTTGAAATTGGATTTCACACCAAATTGATAAGCATGTTTAAAAAGCAATTCTTTTAAAGATATAATTGAAATAGAAAAAAAAAATGATTCCTTTATTATTAATATACTAACTTAGTTCCACCATAAATGATGGGGTTATTAGTGTATGGATGTGAACTTAGTCTCTCTCTCTCTCTCTCTCTCTCTCTCTCTCTCACTATAATTTTCTTTACTTCAGTTTTATTTCTTTGCTGCATTATCTTGTAATATTTCTATCTTTTTCAATTTCTTTTTTTCTTCCTATTTATTCTCTCTTAACTTTTTTCTTCCTTGGCTTCTTTTATTTATTCATTCATGTTTCCATTTACTTGAATAATACTTTATCATCACAACAGGATTTCTCATTACTCTGTAGTAAGACCAAATTATATTATATAATGTGTATGCATGTAATAAAAAGTTTCTTTACTGAAGTTTAAATTTTTAATATGGGTACAAGTCATTAAATTATGTGAATGGTTATATCTGCATAAAGCTTGAATAAGCCATCACTTTATATTGCACAATTATCTTTGTGTCAAAGGAATAAAGCATTGGGTTGAAATTGATGCTTTTATTTTAACCAGTGAAAGAATTTGTCTTTTTTGTGGGGTAGATTCAGAAACAGATTCCACTTCAGTATGATTTTCAAATGTCATTGTATTGAAACCAATTTTATTCCACCTTTAGTTCTTTCCCTTCTCCTCATCTGCAACCTTGGCGCCAAGAATTAATTAAAAAGCTTTGGGAAATGTATTGGAAAGATTAACTTTGCTGCTCTCATAGTCCAATATTAAGATGTCCTTTCTTTTGCCAATTCTTCAGACTTAAATTACTGGAGTCATATGAGATTTTATGGTCTGATTGCTCATGTTATCTTAAGAGAAATGTACCCAACAGAAGCATTGAGTCTTGGCAAACATTCTATTCTCAACTCCAGTTGTTAAGACAAATCTTTACTTGCAAACTGTAAATTAAAAGAAAGCAACTATAAATTATGGTAAAAAGGAAAAGATATCTAAAAGTCCGTATTAGACTTTTCGAGATTCAAGCCTGCCATTAGCTAATTGCAAATTCAACTCAACTGCACGACCTTACACCTTTACAAATTGTTAGTAAAGAAGACGAAAATGACAAGAGGTCAATAGAGAATCCCCTTTTTGGTGTCAAGATTATTATATCCTTTGGCAGAGTGTAATCCTCTGAAAAGATTTAGGATTGTGATAAAAAGAGATAGAAAAAGGCTTGGATATTTTCTAACATTCCAATTAATTAAATAACATTTGCAGGAACTTTATTTTCAATCAGTCATTTGTTTTCATATAGAAATGGAGCTGTTACTAACAAAATAACAGTGTTCAAATTTGGGTTGTGTTGGTATTTTTGTCTTAGTATCTATATAAAAGGCATGAATTCATCTCTCCCTGTGTTTAGCTCTATTATTCATCATCTTGATTTTAGTTTTGCTGTTGAAATCAAAAGAATAATTTGGCTTATAACATTCAGTCAATGATACAGTAAACATTTCAACTTTATCAAGATTTGCACCATTCACAAAAATAAATGATTACTAATCACTGAAATAATTCATGACTTGCTTGAAATTGAATAGAACTAACTAAAAAGTTTATTATTTTTTAAGGGAATAAGATTTATTACAGAGTCGAATTAGATTTTATCAACAAAATTTTCAAAAATCTCTAAAGTTAGGAATGACATTGACTTCTCAAAAGTTAGGAATAACATTGACCTCTAATGTGCTGAATAAGCAACAGTAATAACAACACTTACGGCTCAACAGTCCCAACTAGCATCCAGCTAGCAGACAAAAATAAAACGGGCTGTAACTCAATACAATCCTATGCTATTACTAAAACAATCTGGTATATATATATATATATACATCAGTATGTTCATTCTTGGGCCAGCAACCAATCATTCTGCAGGGAATGGACTTAATGACTTGGACATAATAGAATACCCCAATGACCATAAATCTCTCCCTCCTCAGAGTTCTGGAGAGCTCACTTCAACTCGTAACAATTGATTATGCAGCTGAGTGCTGACTCATATTTACCAAACTCAACAATTTTGATACAAGCAAAATCTGACTCAAGAAAAGTTTGACATGGCGCTGCAGACAGGATGCAACCTGGCTGTTTGAAAAAGTACATTTATCAAGGCAAGCATATCTGCTCCCTCTGCCAAGATTTATGCGCATTCTCTGGTGAGGAGATTATTAGGGACAATTTGCATATTCTGGACCATGCAGTGCTTAAAGAGGTAGTTATCAAGACTATGGGTGACATGTTCACCATACTCGTCAACCAAAGAACCATGAAGTAGGTGCTATACATGTGCAGGAAAGTACAGGTAAAATACTTCAGCAAAGCAGCCTGCACTGATGTTGGTATATTACCTCCATGCTTTCCCAAACCCATGATATTACCACCATCAGTAACATACGATGCCATACATCCAGATCCCCATCATTACTAAATAGACCCTCCTACAAAGAAACATAAGTCTGTTCATCCTAAGACCCCTCTATATAGGCTAACCTGTGAGAACATACAAAAACTATAACTATGGCTGTTGGACCAATTTGCTACCACTGTGTTTATAAGTGTCAAATTCCCCACAATGTCCGGCCCTCCAGCCCACATTCCCCTCAAAGAAGGTTCAACCCCCAAAGCCAAATATAACCCTATTCCAGTATCATACCCCTACAAGGAAGAAGTAAGAAAAGCCCTTTGGGAGGATGCCAAAAGAAGCATCATCACTCCCTCACCAATTGGTACCCCCACTAACTGGTGATGCACCATGGTCATTACTGCAAAGAAAAATGGGAAACTGAGGAGGGCAGTAGACTACCAGCATCTAAATTCCCTATGCAAACGGGAAACACGTCACACCAGCTTGCCATTCCAACTCTCACTACAGGTACCACCAAGCACAAGAAAAACAGTCCTGGGTACCATGGATGGCTACCACTCAATCCCCTAGATGAGGAATCACAACTACTTACAACTTTAATCACAGAGTGGGGTTGTTTTATGTATCTCAGAATGCCCCAAAGATACCTTGCTTCCAGTGACACCTACACATGTAAGTATGATGAGATAATCAAAAATGTTCCTCACAAGTAAAAATTGTTGATGATACCTTACTCTTCAACAAAAACATAGAAGAGGCTTTCTGTCACACTCTAGATTATTTATTGATGTGTGAGAAAAATTGAATTGTCCTCAACAGATAAATTCCAATTCTACCAGGATGTAGTCCAATTTGGAGACCTCCAAATAAAATCATCAAGAGTGACCCCTTACGACAATTTGCTAAATGCAATCTCCAGCTCCCCCCCCATATCACTGATGCAAGGTCTTGGTTTGGGCTAGTATATTCCCTAAGCCCTATAATGCTGCCATTTCAAGACTTGATAAAAAACACACACTTTGTTCGAAATGAAAACCTTGAAAAACCATTTCTGCAATCCAAACAAATCATGGTAGGCTTAGTAAAAAAGGTGTTACCACTTTGGACATCAACAGGGTAGCCTGTATGGCTCCAGATTGGAGCAAAGAAGGCATATGCTTCCTGCTATTGCAGAATCACTGTACATGCCCTACTGAGAAAGCCTCAGTGTGTTGTCCCACTGGATTTGTAGGCAGCAGATTCTGCTCCATTGCAGTGCCAATATGCACCCATCAAAGGTAAAGCAGCTGCAATCGCTTGGGCACTAGAAAAATGCCACATATTCATCATTGGCTGCCCAAAGATAATTGTAGTAACAGACCATCAACCACTAACAGGAATATTTGGTGACAGGGACCTTAGCAAAGTACACAATCCACACCGCTTTAGACTTGAGGAGAAATGTCTCGGATATTCCTTCACCATCCAACATTGCCTAGGCAAATGGCACAAAGGTGTTGATGCCATCTCCTGCAATCCAGTGGCTACAGTAAAAGCCCTTATTAGTCTATGCCCCACACACCCATTTTCCTCTTGGAAAACATAGATACCACAGTGGAATTAGCCACCATCTAAGCAATAATGAATACCAGTGATGATAATGCTGCCACGATACCTGACCCAAACATTATAAACTCCATCAATCAGGGATTTCCTTCAAAGCTCTCTCTTGCAGAATCTGACATCTGCAACTTCTGAGAGATATGATACCAACTCGGCACTGAGAAAGGCCTAGTATTAATGGGTGGAAGAAACATTATACCTAAATCCCTCAGGGGAAAAGTACTATGCTGCCTGCACTCAGTCCACCAAAGTGTGGACGGCATGAATGCTTGTGCTAACAATATGGTCTATTGACCTGGCATGAATCCATCCATATTTAACTTAAGAGGAAATTACTCAATTTGTGCAACCTTTGATCCAAGCCAGCCAAGGGAGGATAGTGAATGGAAATACAAGCCCCCAAGATTCCTTGGACAATGACAATGTTGCCCATCCATCCTGCAGTACAAAATCACCCCAATCAACAGTATTGGCCAATCACCGGCACAACTCTTATCCCACCACTGACTCCATAATTCTATTCTTTCACAGCCAATCCTCTACAAGCCACATCTTGAATGGGTAGCTGTGGCACTATGCCACAAAGAAATCCTCCACCTCTGCAATGCCAAAATAGTAGAAAGTTATAACAGATATACTCACAATCTTTCCCCATTACGAGCTGGTGACACAGTAGCTGTACAAAGTCCACTCAATTGCACTCCAGAAAAAATCATTACTGTCCTATCAGATCGCCAATACTGAATCAGGGTTGATGGATCAGGAAGTATCACACTTAGGCACTGCCGTTTCTTCAGAAAGTGCAAAATCAAGGCCACACCAACCCCAATACCAAATGCAACACCTCTATCAATAACCTCCACAAGCAATGCTCCTCTCTTGCATCCCAATCCCCCAACATCTTCCAATAATGACACACATGCAGCAATTGAACCCCCCCCAAAGAAGCTACGTATTCATCACCACACCTTCAGGCATTGAAAATTCCTCGAGCTCTGTCCAGGTTATTACCACATTACAGGCCTAGCCTCAAAGAAAGGCATAGCCCTCATACAATCCTGCCCACATGCAGCGTGTAGGGGGAGATGTAAATGTCACTGAAGAATAGACAACAATAATAGCAACACTTACCTGCTCAGCAATCCCAACTAGTGTCCAAATGGCAGACAAAAATATGAGCTGTAACTTAATACAGTCTCGCGTCATTACTGAAACAAGCTGGTATGTGTGTGTGTATATATATATATATATATATATACACCAATATTTCCATTTCTGGGCCAGCAACAAATCACTGTGTAGGGAATGCACTTAATGACCATAAAATCTCTCCTTCCTCAAGTTCTGGAGACCTTACTTCAACTCATCTCAACTGATTATGTGATTAAGTGCTGAGTCTGCCAAACTCAACAATTTCGACACAAGCAAAATCTGGCACAAGAAAACAGTGATAGTAAAATGTTCTTAAATTAAGTGGAGTCAACACAGAATTAATGAAGGAATCTTGTAAATATTTGTTTTCATAGAATATCTTTTAGAATCAAAACAGATATCATGCTGATTTTATGATATTTTCTGATTCAAATCATCTGATATTTCATATTGTGAGGCATGCAGTTATTTGATTGTTTCTACAGATTTTAATTTAGATGTTAGAAAATTTGAAACTTGTTTTAGATTTTTCAGTCAATAAAGCGATAACTGATTCAAAATTTGTTGATCATTTTCTTCAGCAAAATTAATTACAGACTCTTAAAAGTATTAACAAAGAGTTATGTGTCTTTAGTATGAAATATTTTCAACATGTACAAGAAGATGGCCAATATCAATGATCACCATCTCTTGTAAAATAACCCTTAACATTTGTAATCATCTTTTTGGTAATTTTTAACTTTTATAAATTGGTAAACAAAAAAGCTTTTTCCAATTTTAACCAAATATTTATGTACATGTTTACACTGAATAAGAAAGAATAACATTTTATTCATAAACTTTAGTCTGTTATGTAATTTATTGATGTTATCAGCAACTATTTATATTTCACTGGCAAATAAACAATACTTCAAAAAGTAAGGAATGAATAAAGATTTATGTTGATTTAAAGTGCTGTATAATTGTGTATGCTTCAAGTTATACTAAATAGTGAGATAAAAATTAATCAACTTTGGATAAAATTACTGTTGGTTAAAATTCACATAAGGATTTGTATTTGAAAAGATAAAAGGTATTTTCTTAACATTTTTATTTTACCTAAAAGTAATCTGGTATAGAAGATTCTAGATTGAACAAGAATTATCAGCTATTTTTTCTGGTAATTATGAAGATTAACTGAAATTAAATTTTTATGAGTTAGAATTTATTTTTTCATGTTCTGGAGCAAATCCAATATTTAGTAAATATAACTATATTAAAAAATTGCTAAAACTTTTAAATTTATTTCTATTTTATTTATTTACTTATTTTTTAATATTGACATTGAATAGTATGAATAGTTAGGTTTTAAAATGAATTAATTGCTTCTAAAATCTCTCAATTACTGAAATTTTTGCAAAAATTTAAGGACTACAGAGAGACCAGCTGGATCAAAAAAGTGTCCACCTTGACTGTTACCTAATTGGCCAATTGTTTTTTATCTGTTCTTTGATCAGAAAAAAACCAAATGTTCTGATCCACTTTTTTGTATACTTTTATTTTTGAAAAATTTTTCTCCGCATTTATAATGAAAGTCAAAATTTGAAATCTATTTGTAGCAATGAAAAGACTTTTTTTTTCATGCAATGATTAGAAATCTAGTCCAAGTGATGATATTTAACCAGAATTTGGTTCAACTTATTTTCAATTATTCCTTTTTTGGTCCCAAATAAACAGAAGTGTTTCACTCGACTAACATGTAGAAATTTTTTTTTAAAAGTTTGGTTCCTACACTGAAATACAACTTGTTATCTACTTAGGAATTTTGGATATTTCTAAATGTTAAATATTCAATTATCAAGGTAAGATCCGGTGATCTTTTTGGTAAAGCTCAGAAAATCCAATGTTAACAATAAAATACCCAAGAATAGTGTTAATAATGACTTCTAGAAATAAAATAAAAACTATGAATAAAAGAATGAAATATAAATTATAAAATTTACTAACAGTATATACTCAAAATATATTTACACTATATGTAATATTTTGACCTTCGACCCGGCCCAAAAATGCTATTCCAAGGTGATGCACCGGAAGGAAGGGACACATTCCAATGGCCAGTAATTGAAAGAGATCGCGTGGGCAGATTAAGGCTTATAATATGGGACAAGGTGAAGGTCCCACTGTGCCACTACAGTGTGATGCACCTGTGAACTGCATGACAGTTATTTCCGCTTGATGACGATCAAACATGCGATTTCAAAGATCGAGTGGGCATTGAACTATTATATAACTTAGTCAAGACACAGTTCGAGGGGAAGTAGGAGTTGAGTTGAAGATCGGACGGAGTTATAGACGAGATGTGGTAAGGAAAGCCACATCAGGCCAAAGGGGCCATTTGGGCCCTGATGAGTTGGGGTCCAGAGAAGATGCTGATAAGATGCAATAAAGAAAGCCATCACCCAGCAGATTGGGCCCTGGGCCTCTGGTTGAGCAGCCCTGGAGAACGAGAAAGACACACCACTGACGGCCATAACTTTAGGGTCAAAATATTTCAGTTCTGTTCAATCTCCAGCTCCCTCTCACACACAAACCTTCAGTAATCCTTTTCAAACCCTTACAAATAAAGTGAGAGGTAAATATTTTGTTAAAGAATTCTTCGCTCGTCTGTTATTCATTGCATCAGTATGTATCCTGCATGAACATGTATATGAGAATACAACATATACTCCAATACACATAAACTCTACTCCTATAAATAGCCCATCAAAACTGTTCCTTAAATAATATTAGATATTTTAGATCCTGATGGACTATAAGGAAACAATACATCAGAGAAAACTATCTTTGGTGGACTTGTTCCGAGTAAAAGTTCAGGGTGGAGTTAGCAACTTACAACATGAATACAAGAAGTATGGATGACAAGCTGTTTATTACTTAGGTTTGGTATTTACACTCTCTCCTTGCCTTACCAGCATATAATAAATAATGTAGAATGAATTCAGTACTACAAAAGAGATCTAATTGTGCTTCTTATGTTTATTCCCCCGAAAATAAAGAAAATTATAACTTAGTGATATTTTTATTGATCATTTGTCATTACAAAATTTGTCAGCTGCTGTCCATTCGATTTTGTTGCCACGGTCTCAGATAAATTACAACATGATATTGCTTAAATAACTTGCAGCCAAAATCAAAGCCTTTGGCAATAACAGCGTCATTAATTAACTAAGTGATGTTATAGGCTCAGTCTAGTTATGGAAACTTTTGATCAAATAAGACAAGTTTTTTTTTATTATATATAGATAGGTATTTTCCTTGTATCAAAAATTGTTTTCTTTTATAAAGGTTACAAAGACAAAGTCAGCAACATGTTATTGTGTTTTTCTTTCAGTCAGGGTTATGATTGATTTCAAATCATTTTTTTCCCCTTAGTTTTGTAATCACTAAAAAAATGTTTTTCAACCCTTTAAGTTTCTGAATTATTGTCACCCTCAAGCATTTCAAGAAGCTGAATTATCTTACAGTGTTATTGAAAATTTGCACAAGGGAAAATATTTCAGTTTTCTGCACAGCTTATATACAGTAGTGTTTATAATCTTATTTTATATAGATTTATATTGAAATGATATTAGATGTAGTCAATAAAACAGTTTTAACCAAAGTTTACAGAATTGTCACCTTTTATTATAGTTTTATGAACTGTCTGAAGAAAAATTTATGAGAGATCTGTCTGGAAGATATCCAGCTATTTTAAATATGATGAAACTTGACAATTAGAAGGGATGCAACATAATGTGCATAGGCATTCTCCTATGGAGTTACTCAATTTGTATGGAGATCTGATTTAGTGAACTTGTGTACTGTGTGACCACAACTCTTGCATTCGCTTGTCTTGTAAATTTTCTTTGCAAAACATTATATTATTGAGGTATATCAGCCCCACCACAATCCAAATTTGATTTGCTGAAATTTCTGACTTTTACAAAAGCTAAAATTGCTGTTGAAACTCCATGAATGAAATTAAGAATATGATCAACGAATTGATGGTAATCTCAAATGATGACTTTGAAAATCTTTAAAAAGTGGAGAGTATAATGAAATATGTGGGAGGTCTCATGAGTAGTACTTTGAAGAGGATATGTGCCATTTCCCTTAGTAGGATTATATATATGTATATATATAATGTTTGGATCCTTTCTAGAAAGATCTCATATTTTGTTCTTTTCTACAGCAAAAATTACTGAAGATTTTTTTCAATGCAAGACCAAAAAAACCTTTTGATTGATAGGTTGGCAACTGGAACGTAATTTTTATTTGGCTTATTTTGTATAAAGAAACAGAATTTTGGTTGACTACTTATTTTTGTTGAAGCAACTAAATCATCTCCAATAAATTGATTGTGTTGAATTGAACTTGGCTTGAGCAATCATATATTGAAATCCTTATTTTATTTTCCTCATTCATGAAAAGAGAAAAAAAATTGCATACTCATCATCAAATTTCTGTCATGTGTCTTTTGAACCCTAAGAATCCAATGTTAATATATTGGCACTTGACTTTATATTGGTTAAGGAGGTATGCTTGAAGAAAATAGATTTGGTGATTAAAGTTCAAATCCTGGATATGGTTGTTTGTATTCCACTCCACATTAATTCCTATAGGAAAGACATTAATCCCTATGTGCTCTCATCTAGCTATGGATAAATTCTAGGCAGACTGGGTTCTTAATCAAACAGTATAGGATAAGGAAAACTCTGAATTGAAACTAGCTTTACCCCACTTAAAAATTGATCTTGTGTCACATACCGCTTGTGACAGAGAGGTTGGATAAGTATATACTTTATATTGGTCATAAATTTGTCAATCATTTGTTTTCTGTTTATAAAACCTGAGAAATGTAATATGTTCTATATTGTTCATTCACTAATCCACAAGTGTGAATAATTTTTTATTGGGTTTGGGTACTTTTGCTCCTACTCATCACAAACAACTATTGCATATATATATATATATATATATATATATATATATATATATATTGTGGTAAAATGGTTGAACAGATTTTTTCAAATTTATTTCTTGGAATGTCTAAATTATGTTGTTCTTTGTGATTTATTTGTGGTTGTTTTATGTTAAATGAGTCATTTTTTCAAACTCAGCATATATTTTGAAAGAATCCATTTAGGGAAAAGTGTGAGGTAAAGCTTTTTTATTCTAGAAGGTTCTATAAAAATACTGAGGGCATAATTCACCCATAAAAATTTAAAATATAATAATCACTCAGTAAAATGTTAAGAAGGAAAATAATTGCTAATTATTAATTGTTCTATTCTTTTGCCCATAAGATTTTAAAAAGTTTTTGTATATGAATAATTAATAACATTAAGCTCATGTTGCATCTACAGATAAACAGACTTAGTGCTTCATTGGCAGGGCCTGGAATATATTGTCTGCATCCTCTCCAATAAGAGCCCCCTTGCCCCCCCCACCACCAAAAAAAAAAGAGAGATGAATATGATATTAAATTGCATCCAGTGGTGAGGCTCCAATTCTGGAAATCTGCTCCTTCATTACTTATACTCCCAGGTTCTTTCTGATTCAGAGTTGCAGTCCCAATGGATCAAATTCTATTTGAAAATTATTAGTGTTATATAGGAATACTTGAAACCATATAACGGCAAATTATTTCTATTAGATGGGAATACTTGCTATCATATTACTGTGTGCAAACAAAGGGTTACTATTAAATAGGAATAGTTACTTGAAACAATATAATTAGTTGAAAAAGAAAACCAAAACAACTGAATACGGCATTAAATAATCCAACAAATGTTAGGATGTTATAAAATCAATCAACCATATATACTCAGTGGTCGTTAAGCTTAGAAACAGTTATAATAATCGTATACATTTATGTATCCTTTGAATTTGATTTAAAAATTGTTTGGGACATACCTATGCATTGACTCAAAATTTTGTTTATATCATAGCCAAGATTATTACACTATCTCCTAAAAGGTAAACATAGTTTTAACCCATTATTCTTTAGTGATCTGAATTTTTCTTTAATCTTTTTCTTTCTATCTATCTCAGAATTTTCTCTTTACCCTTGTGGGATAGCACCGAGTGGGCTTTGATATCAATGACTTGAAGGTTGGTTTTCGTATATTTGTTGTATCTGAGTATTAAAACTTACTGCCACAATTATTAGAGAATGAGGAACACAATTCAAACACTTTTAGCTGAGGAAATAAATTATTATTTAACATTTCTTTGTGCCAAACAATATAAAAAAATTAAAATGAATTAACAATGAAACATTTATTACCTGAGTAAATTTAATAGAAAAGATACAGAAATTACATGAAATGCTATGAGTACATGATAGATAGAAAGTCCTAGTTGTTGAAGAGTCTATTAAAAAATAAAAGTATGAAGACTCTGTTAAAGTATGGTATTCACGCTTGTGTGTACTTTCTGGTTGTAGAGGTAAGAATGAAGAGAGAAGAATTCAACTTTCCCACATGTTTTATAATGCTACTTTGGTCACACCACTTAACAGCCATAAGAAGTACTATTTTGGAAAGCAAGCAATATCATTCCAACACACTTGATAGCACGACCAGCTGGAGCTGTAGAATACACTGACTGCATCTCTACCGATGGGTAAGCCACTCCCCACTCAACATGTGTCTTGGATATGACATAAAATTGCATCTAATAGCAAGGCTTCAGTCCTGGAGCTTTGGAGAATTTGGAGTACCAGTTCATTACTATTACTCCTAGGTCCACTCGGACCTGCAATGTAGTATCTGTTAAGGTTCCATCTATGGATCAAATAGAAGTCCTTAATCATTTACTCTACTTTAAACCATTTAACTGTGTGGAAACATATGATTGATTTTGAATTAGTGTTAGATAGCAGTACTTGAAACCATTTAACTGTGCAAACAAATGAGCTCTGACTTGTTTTAAAATTGTTACCTGTAAGATATTCATTTACAAATCATATATATTTACTATATATGTATGAACAGGATTTAGCATTAAATAACCTATAAGAACTGATGTATTGTGGTAGGATTTGACACAAGGTCATTTTAATGTTGAGAGTCATGCACGAATCAAGATTCATGTACGGCCATCACAAATAATGCTTGATCCTGTCCGCATTTACTTATTGTGCTGCCCCAGGTACCAAGAAATAAATTCAGCTCTACAAAGCATGTATTGCCAGAAAGGATGGTCCTCTGGAACCAGATGAATAAGACAAAACACTCAATACCACCCACTCAGGGTACACCTATGAGGATGGTATAATGCATTTGACAGAAGCCCACAAAAGTTTGATATGCTGTAAAATACAACCAACCAACCATCTTTACCTTGATCTTGCTTTCTTCCTTTTAACCTCTTCACTTATTTTTCTTATTTCTCTCTTTTACAAAAATTTGTTCTTTAAGTACAAACAACTAGTTCTATTGGGGTCATACTTTAAAAAGGTCCTTCAAAACATGGTTCACAGTTGATGAGTGGGAACACATCGTTGGTATCACCTGTTATCAATATGCAAACTTAAAAATGTTTTCTACTGTTTTTAAATCTCTATTAAATTTGATAGAAATTTTTCACTTTTGCTATTAAAGGAATGGCAGAATAAAAAATTAGCCAATTAATGTTTGCTTGTTGCTAACTCGTTGAAGTTTTTCTCCTGTTTATTTTGAATTCTTACCTGAATTATATAAAATTTCTTTGAAAAACCTTTTTTTTAATCTCTAATTGAAAGGCAATGATATTTTTGGCTTCTGTACAATCTGTGTATGATAAAATTTATAACAACCTCATTTTCAAAATATGCTTTGTTTCTTCTCTTTTTTTCTTTTTGTTAGAAAGAATTATTAACTGAAAAAAATGGTAAGCAGACAAAAAAATATTTGTTAATTAATTTTATATATATATATATATATATATATATATAATCATCCCATACTTGAAAATAGAAATCATAATAGTGCAGGCATATATTTATCAGAGATACTAAGTCATAAGTTTGAATCAAAACCAAATTATATTATCCCATGACCCAACAAATATTTTAGGTAACATGTTTAGTTATTCATGACATTTTCAGAACAGTTGTGAAGTTGGCAGCATCTATCCCCTTTTCTAGTAACATGCAACAAGTTGTATACTTTTAAGCAGTAAGTGGTGACTCCTGATGAAATGTTATCTTATGTGAATGTTTTTCTAAGGATGTGAAAACAGAATTAGAAGACATTTTACTGATTCTCTTTTCTCTGCTGTTTAGCTAACTCTTTACCTACTATGACTAGATTAGCCTCAGTAATTTGCCAGAATAAATTCAAAAGAAATCTTATTTCATAAAAACGAAATTTTAAGAAATTTGAATATAGATAATAAATAAAAATTTAGAAGATGATAGTAAAACTGGTACATTGCCATAAACAGAACAAAACAAAAAATGATCTTAAGTTGGCATGTTGATCAAGGACTGGGTGACCTTTTTGTACTCCCTGACAGAAAATGGAAAATAGTTTTTGACTTTCAGAATTGATATCCTCAAGAAAATAATTCCGGTAGACCTGAACAAAATCAATAGTTTAGTCCAATGAACTGCATCATTGAACCAATTTATGATTATTATCATTGGTTACAAATAAAATTAGAAAAAAATGAATTGAAGAAAATGAAGTCTTTAACCATTAATTGCTTAATTAGACATTTGTCGAAATTCTGCAAAATAATGAGAGTCAAGGTCATTTTAAGATGATAATAAGGATCAATGGAAGAAGAAGAAGGGTGAAATTTTTCATACGATGGATAATTTTCCCTTATGTGTAGAGTTCTTTAAAATTTCCCTATGGATTTTTTTTGTTCAACTTTTTTTTTCTATAAAAATATTTTTTCAGTTTATTTCTTAATTATGCCAAAGTGGCTTGTCAATGAAAAGCACAGCTGAATTTCTTGAAAACTTGTCTTTTTACACTGCATATTTCAATGATCTAATTGATTCCTTCCATTCCTGTAAAATTATCAGCTTTTTTTTCCAGAACCCTTCTTGTTTATGTATTTCTTCAATCGGTCTTCACTGCAGATCTTATCAAGTTCTTTCTTTGGATTTATCTAGACCTTTGAAATTCTAATCAAACACTCACAAGAAGTCATGCATTCCCTCACCCCATTTAGTTCATTATTTTTGAGAAAACAGTGTGCAAATCAAAAATGTTAGTGATTATAAAGAGAGTGGTTTGTATTTTAGAAGGATGCATTTTAGATAGTTGTTAGAATTTGAGGGTCAGTTGATTAAGCTTTGTTTATTCACTCAAGGATTATCTTAGTTTATCTTTGCTAAGTACAATCTTTTTAATTCAGTCAAGTCCAAGGTTAAGTGAAATGTTCTAAGCTTTATTTAGTGGAGGAGCTCATGTTGCAATGGTTATCATTGTGGGAAATGGATATAGCAACCCAAACTCAAATACTCAGTGAGGCTGTTTGCATTCTATATTGTACTAATACTCTTAGGAAAGATATGAATCCAACTATTCTCTCTCTCCAGCAATAGGTAAAAAGTAGAAACAGGCTGGGCTCTTTAACCTTTCTATGGTAACTGTTATAGAAGAAGGAAAAATCTGGATTCAAACATGTTAAACTTCACTTAAAAATGACCCTGTATCACATTCTACTTGTGCAGACAAGCTTTGGATATGCCAACTGCATTCTTTGCAGAGAGGTAAGACCCTATCAAAAGGAGTGTCCTGGCTATAACACTAAACTGCATTCAGTGGTGAGGCTACAGTTCTGGAGCTCTGAGGAAAGTGGAGTACTCCTTTTATTGCCATTATACCTTGGTCCACTCTGACCTGGAGTGGGAGTACCTGTTAGGATCCCATCTATGTGTCATGTAGATCTTTGAAAATTTTAAATGCTTGAAACCATATAACAACTGTGTGCAAACAAATGATTATTATTAAATAAGAAGAGTTACTTGAAACCATATAATTTTTGAAATTATTTGTATTTGATAAGAGTACTTGAAACCAAATAAATTTCTGCAAATTATTTGTATTAGATAAGAATACTTAACGTCATGTAACTGTGTGCAAACAAATGATTATGGACAAAAAAAAAACGTAATTAAAAAAATACAATCAAACTTTTTTGGTAGGATTGGTAGGGAGAACATTTTTTTGTATTAGGTTTTTTAATGTATGTTCATCTATCTTATAATTACTATGAAATTCATTTTTATAGTATAGGTTTATTGATTGTTTATGGTTTAGGATATTGTCTATGTTAGGTTGTTCAGTTTTATTCATGAAATGTTTAATTTTGGTATCAACAATATAGTTGGGAAACCCACTATTGATAAGGATTTGTTTTATATCTTTAAGTTTGTTAAGGAAGATAGTTTGAGGGGAGGATAGTAGCTTAGCTCTGGAAATAAGTTTTTATTTATATCAAGTATTTGCTTATCATGCTTAATAGAATTATTCCTATAAGTGCTCACTCAGTTGGCTTGCTCTGTAGAATATGCTAACTGCATCTCAGGAGAGGGTTAAGACCCTTGTCTCCAATGAGGCCACCAGTAGTAATCTGTAATGCTTGAGGATGGGATCATGGTGGCTGAGCTGTCCTTGCCCAAGCAACCAAAGTGGTCAAGTGACTTGCAACACTTCACTTTGGCCCTTACTTGACTAGATAGGTGGTTAGAGAGGCCTGATCCAATCAATCAGCTGGTCATGTCAACACCTAGCGCCTTATATGATTGTCCCAGTCATATTCTTCAATTACTCTTGTGGCAACTAAATACCCAACCCTATTTTATCTTGAAGGTTCTAGATAGGAGTCTTTGAGGATCAATTGTGCTAAGAGAAATATGATTTTGATCACTGTTTAATACCTATCTGTTGTGAGTTTTTTCAAAATGATTGATGAATTAGTTTTAGTAGTTGATTAAAAAAAAATTGGCATAAACAAAAAATAACAAGGTTGAACATGCCAGATGAAAAAAAATATTTAAAAACTACTCACTTACAAATCATAGATACAAAAAAAAACAAGATTTAGCATTAAACAACCCACAAAGGTTGATATGCCATAAAACACCAACCAACTAAATTCCTTAAGCACTGAACAGGATCAATGATACTTAAATTTTGGCTTTTAGCTCAATTCAGACATTGACCACTGATAGCAGTAGAAAATAGCCACTAAGCAGGCTCAAGTATTTGCTTATAGTGTCTAATGTAATTTTTGCTCTAAGTATTGAACAGGCTCAATGATACTTAAATTCAAGAATCAGATAAGAGCCAGTACTTTAAAATATTTCCCTAATTCAGTACAGCCTCAGCTGAAAGTTTCTGAAATACAAGCGCCAATAATGAATAAAAAGAAAAAATGCAGTAATGTTTTATGTTGTCATATGACAGATAATATTTTCATAATCAACTTGTATAACATTTTGGCATTGTGTCAGATAAAGCTATGCTTTGTTTATAATACTTTTCCTAAATATTTACATAGAAAGATTACAGCATATTGATATTTAATGAACTATGACTATGAGCATCTTTATAGTGATTTCAATTCTCCATGGTTATAATATAATTTTGGATTTAAGACAGTTCTTTTTTTGTTGTTGTGTTGGGCCAGTAACAAGATCAAGATTCTTTCTAATGAACCAAGAAAAATTGGATTAATGGCTTCCTTGATATTGATATAAAAAATTACGTTAATGACTGTTGTAAACTAGGCTCTATTTTATTAGGTTATATTAACTCCACCACTATCTCCATAAGTTATAATTAAGTTTAACAATATGCCTGATGATGACTAGATATTTACTTTTACTCAGACTGATTTTCATTGTGAAATATCTTTCTTTTTCTGAAAGATAGAATCTCACATTAAAAGATGCTGGTCATTATTCAATCTGTAATAGGAAATGGAAAGAGATATACATTTGAAATATTTCTTTCAAATCATGAGATTACGATTAAAACAAGTATCCACAGGAGGAATTTTATTAGAAATACATTTACAGCCAAGTAAATGATTACCAAAATTTGAGGGGGTGTTCCAAAAGTTCTAAGCTCACCAAGATTTTAGATTTATCGTATCCCCTTTCTTTGGGCCTCATGAGTTCAGAAATGTGTTTTCATAGCTAAAATATTCAGCTATTGCTCTTCTTTTTGGGTAGGACAGTACTTTTTGAATGACCCTCATATATTTGATCAATATCATTTGCTGAAAGTTAACCTATTATTATCATAATTACCATTCCATCTATTGTTAAAAGTCAGTCTGAAATCTCTAAAAACTATAAAACATAAAGAGTACTTTCCATAGAGCAATATTTAGCTAATTAAGCTGGCACCTATTAGGTTTATCTTCACTGGGTACTCCAAAGTTGAAACCCTCTGTAAAACTTTATGAAAATCTACAAAGAGTAACTGATATATCGTTAATGAGCTCATCTTTAAAATCATTCTGAGTGAAGTGAATTCAATCCTCATTGATATGTAACAAAATTAAATAACTATATAGGGCACTGGTTGTGACCTATGATTAAAAATCTCATCACTTTAGTAATGTTGTGAATTTGATATTCAGAAAGAGTAACATTTTAGTTATCTTGTACCAAACTAATATAAACTTAGAGATTATCTTTAGATAGCAAAGCAAAATATCAGTAAATTGAAAGAAATCTTGTGATTTACAAAAGGCTTCAAACCAAATTTAGCTTGTTATCTGAATTTCTAAATAAGAGTAGAATCTTAAAATCTAAGAATATACAATATAAAGTTTTGCAAATATCTCTCAGATTTTATACAGGAGTGAAAAATTATTATTCAACAGTGTCAGTTGAATTCACTGCTTAGAGATGCAGAAAGACATCAATAAACATTTCTTTCTTTTTTTTTTAATGAATTTTATCGTCCTCAGTAATTTGAGGTTAGTAACTTTCGTTATTTTTAACTATTTTTATACAGTGTATTCTACAAGAGCCAGGGATCATTCCTTGTTGTAGGTGCTATGCAACCCAGTTCAACTAAAGAAGTGTTACTTGGAAGGGAGATGAGTCCTGCCAATATGAAGAGGAATGTGCATGATACCCTGAAGATTTAATAGGTTATAGGAAATATTTTTTTTACAGCAAGAATAAAACATAGAGATAAATCAATGTCTCTCCCAGCAAATTTATAAAAAAACAAGTCAGACCTTGTTTTTAAGTTTCAATGAATTTCTACTAATAATTATAATGGAAATCATCAATCATTTCACAAATAAATCAAACTAGTATCCTCATCTTTGTTATTTTTATCATAGCATTTCTGCTGGTATTTTATCCAGCTTTGCTTAGATGCTCTTTACATTGATTAGGTTTCTTGTTTTTTAATTTTCAGTCCTGCATTCTTGGGTGTTTCTTATATTTATGTTGTATTTTGTAATCATTGAATATCATGATTCTTTATAGCTTTCTAGTAACCTTTTTCCCAGCAGGCACACACTTCACTGCTCTGAGTGTCAGAGCCACATGTTGATATGGGAAATTTCCATATCAGAATGGGAGAAAAAGCACTATGCAAAGAAACAAAGCACCATGTATACTAGTTTTATTTGTTTCTTACAGCGTGTAATTGGCTATGATTTAAAATTTTAATCTCTCGTGGGGATTGGTTTTTATATAATATTAGATTATGCCCTTGTGGGGATTTAGGAATTAACAGTAAAACTCCCAACCGGATATTGACTCGTCGGCTGCCAGATACAAAATGTATAAACGCGTCGCCACGCATAAGGCTCCACGCATCCATCCGGTTAAAATCAGAAAAAAGAAAAATAATAAAAGGTAAAGTAGCCAATGGGAAGCGGTCGCGCCAAAATTAGAAGGATTTTGGAGTGGCGAATTTGGAGCCGGTGAAGAGAGATAAATACTCAGGTTTTCTGTAAACCAGTCTTCTTCTTCTAACTCTTTTTCGGGTAGTGACGTCGAACCGACAACACAGATTTTGCCGTCTGGTGTTTTTGGGCACCACGCTGTGTCTTGGGACGTAGCGTTGGTTAGTCCATTCACCAAGTAAATAAAGGAAAGTATGGAAGAAATGTTTTCGTCTCTTATCTGTTTCTATCTTTTCTTTTTGTATATTTCTTTTGGACTTTCTTTGGGCAAGGCATTGCGCCAGCCAGTCAACGTGGGGTAAAATAATATAACCAAAATATGGAGTCAGATATCTTACGGCAACACAGCCTTGCCCTTAGCCACTGACATCCGAAAAACCTTCAAACCCCACACCCTTCAGCTTACTTTATGCTATTGTATAGCTAATTCAGACATGTCACCTCCTTGTTTATTAATTTTATCTCTTTCCAGAAAAGATAATTTTCTGTTTTCTCTTTGTGATCTGTTGTACCTGATTTAACAGAAATTACGGTAACCGACTTGATACCAAGCGCCAGCATTGTCTCGCTTGCCGAATCGCCATGCGTAAAGGCCGCAGCGTGCGTGCGCGAGATATCACTCGATGTATGCAATAAGTTCATTTGCATGGGAGGGTGGATGAACTATATAAAAACCAGGCTAGTGGCCAATCGATCCAGGATTCTCTTTGCTGGCGCACTCGTGTAAGAAGGTGCCTTTTGTCAGTTGGGAGAGAAGTTTTCTTGTTGAAATCCGACATTATCAGTGAACGATTGAGCGGAGAACATTTTTCTAAGTAACTCGCAGTTTAACGACTGAAACTGATTAGTAAGAATCAGTTTTCGAACAATTGTCTAGACTTTGATTATAGATTTATAATATACTTAAAAACTATTATTTCCCTGGTCTCGATCTCAACCCATTTTCACTCTTAACACAAGTGAATGAGATATTTTACAAAGTTTTCAGTGTATTTTATGAAGGCCTTCATTTGTAAAAAATTTTTTTTTTCTTTTTGATGATTTTTCTCCTATTATAAACAATTCAATTTTTTTTTTTTGTGAATGGATTTAAATATAAATTCTTTTCTTTTCTTTATCTCTCCATATTTTAAGAAAAACATTTTTGTTCATTTCCACTTGAAATGGGTTTATTCATTCATTTATTTATTTTTTGGTAAAAATCAGTTCAGGGTATTTTGTTGTATTATTTCATCCATTCATTCTCTAATATTTTTTTAAAAGAAAACATCTTTCAGTATAATGCCCTTAATTAAAGCTTTCATTTGAATAAGTCATTGATACTTCTCGCGTTTAAGTAGGATTTGCTCATTGGATTTCTCTATCCGACGAGTCTCTTCTCTTTGAATGTGATTGCATCAACATTCATTACGTAAATATTACAGCTTTATCTAAGATATTCTATAAAAATTTTATTTCTAAGAAAAAATCAAACCGACCACATAAGGCACTTGATTTGGTCAGAGTGGAAAAGGGAGAAGTAATCCCAGACAATACGGCACCAAAAAGCTACCTCCCACTATTTGTCGAAAACTACTATTGGCTCTCAGTTCGAATTCGGGACCGGACTGTTAAGGCAGGAAAAAATAGCCGGCAGAAAGGTTTCGTCACTCGCTTCTTGAACAGCTGATAAGTATTTCAAACAGCCAAGAAGCTTCCCAAGAAATAATAGTAAAATTAAACGAAAGTCAATTACTGAAATTCTACCAAGTAAAACCAACTGAAAGAAAATTCAGCCAGGACACTCTCTCAGATAAGTTCCCACAAATTACACTAAAATTTGCAACATTCTATCTTTTCTATCCCATTCTTTCTTGTTTCTTTTGTATAAAATTCCTTTTTAAAAACTTTATTGTCTGTGTTATCTTTTTGAATCAGTATTCAAACAAGAAAGCTGCAGAACTTACTGTTTGAACTTACACACTGAAGCCCCCTAAAAACATTACCCAGTAAAATACTAAATTTGGCTTGAGTGTCATTCTCTTCATATCTACATTTTTCTTTAAATCTCTTCATATTGGATTTTATTCTAAATTCCTTTTATATTGTGAATTTTATCTTTCAAATTTCTCCCTTTTTGATTTTTTTAAATTTAAGGTGCTCTTAAAGAAAGATTATGATTATTGCTAAACAAACAAGAATTTTGAAGATTTGTTTTTCTACACTAGTCTGATTGAAACATTGTGTGGAAATAGTCTTGTTATCAAAGCAACATTTATTTGAATGATCATATGACCTAACTTCTTAATGAGTGATAACATTCGAATGAATTCAAGAGACAAAATTTCTTTATGATTTCTACCCAAAGAATAAAAAAAACATATGCTTTTCATTTTTTTTATGAATACAGTCAATTTTGAAAATAATCCTTGCCAAATTAAAATGTCTGAACAATATTAAACTTCTATTAATGACAAAACAGATTTATGGAGATTTTTTTCTCTTCAATAAAAATATTCTCCCTTGTATGCTGTTTGGTACAATTTTTTGTTTATTTAAAATAAGCAAAGATTTTATCTAATTTTGTTTGAGTTTGTCATTAATTTCCATTTATCCTTTCTCAGAAGATTTTTTTTTAATTCTAAAGATAAAATAAAATTAAATTAGATATTAACAAATTGAGTTGAAACTAGAAAAATTTTTCAAGAGAAAATATCTTTCACCAGTGGTACACTAATTCTGCCCAATTTTTATGGAAATATTGGCAGAAAAATGAAATTGTATCCTTTATACAATGGGGGTCAATTATTATGCTAGGTTGGTAAATAAATATGGGTATAATTCTTAAAAATTGTAGGATTTACTTTGTATGTTAGAAATAAATTTCAAGTTTTTTCTAATTACTTATTTCAATATGGAATATGTTAATCAGATAGAACATTTTTTTTATCATTTGAAAAGGATAATAAATAATCTTTTCTGGAATATTTTATTTTTGCTATTTCATTTAAAAATTAAAGTTACCATTATTTTATTGAAAAATTTCTATCTCTATTTTTATGGATCAAAATATCTACAAAGTTTTTACTGTTGGTACACATTTGTTTATTCTTTTAATATTACTAGTATATATGAGGATCATTAAATAAGTTTCCAGACTTTTTTCGTATGGGCATTTTTATTGATAGTACACGCATGAAACTCTAATCCCCTTCAAAGTAATCTCCTCCGGCTGCAATGCACTTGTTGTACCATTCCAACAACTTCTGGAAGGCCCCATGGAAGTCCTCTTGTGTGAGCATGTCAATGACCATTGTCACAGCCTCTTTCATCTCTTCAATTGTCTCATAATGACAGCCTGTGCATTTAGGGAATAACCAGAAATCGCAGGGAGCAAGGTCTGGACTGTAGGGAGGCTGAGGAACTGTCTTGATGCCCATCTTAGTCAAATAGTCTGTGACAAGTATGCAGTTGTGGACTGGTGTATTGTCCTTGTGGAAATGCCACTGACCCGATTTAAAGAGTGCTGGCCTCTTCCGACGAAATCTCTTCCTGAACTCCCTTAAAACCTCAACATAGCTCTAACCCTTTGGCCAATCAACTCTGGTGTATTGACTTCCTTACTCCTCCCACACCTCTCATCATCCCTCACAGACTCTCTGCCTTCCTTGAATCTCTTATGCCACTCAAGAACTGATGCTCAATTCTTGTAAGATGGTCGAAAAGCAGTCTGAAGCATTCCATACGTTTCTGTGGCATTTTTTCCGTGTTCAAAATAGAATTTTGTTGCATATCGTTCTTCTAAAGTGTCCTCACGTCCAAATTGCATTTTTGAACTTCACCAGCTGTGACAATCAGGCTTTAGTAGGGTGTATTCCAATTCCTATTGTAGCTGTTTATTTGAACCTAAAATCATTAAAATTGGTCAGTCATCTCATAAGATGTATAGCAATAACATGCTGAATTTTCAAGAGTTTATGTCAATTTTAACTGCCTGTACAAAAAAGTCTAGAAAATTATTGAAGGCACCACGTATATTGTATATGTTAAATTTTCTTGTGTGTGAATCGAGTTTATTTTATCTGTCTTCTATTTTGATCAGTGTTAGTATATCACTGCTATACTAATTGGTGCTTGGTGAGTGGGGATTTGACAAAAGATCTCCTCTAGCACCAAGTATTATTTTACAATGCATTAATTACTTATTTTAGAAGTTCAATCAGAATTAAGTGTCTGTTCTTGACACTTGATTGAACACAAGGTTAAACAAAAAATAGCAGGGAAAACTCCAGAAAGTCAGGTTTTAAAAAAATGTGCAAGAACTTTTATCCTTTGTTGGACATTTTTGATGGGTTTTTTTTAATTATATCTTCCTAAAAGGGAAAGTGAGTTAACTATTTTGTCTTTTATAAAAGGAATTCTCAAAACCTTGAAAAAAAAAAATCATTAAAAATTTCCTTTTTATAAAAAGATCAAAGCTAATGAATCAGTTTATGAAAATCAAAAATTAATGGTAATTAATATAATATAAAGTTTTTATAAATTGAATCATTTCTGATAAAACATGATTATATCAGTTGTTCATCTTCAAATCTTTTACAAATGATAAAACTGTTAACATAATCTCAGACACAGAAAATCTGTTGAGTTCTTGCCAAAACTCTTGTTCATTAATTTTTTAACTAACATTTTACTTGATTAATCACTCTGGAGAGATAATCCCTCTTTTTGTTGATTATGAACAAAATTATAAATTAATTTTATGTATCTCTTTTCACTCATTTGATGAATGCAATAAGTAAAAGAAATCAGAAAAGATTGAAATAAAAACTGAAATTTATAATACTTGTATACACAAGGAAATTAGAAGAATGCATTAGCTCAAACATATAGTGATAAATTTAATTTCAAATGGAATCATAACTGATGTCTGATAGTGGGAAGAACAGTTTCTTTAAGATGATTTAAATACATGAGAAAAGCAGAAGAATGCATTGGTTAAGTTCGGCCTAGGTAAGCCTATTAATTAAATGTTAAAAGAAATAACAAAAAAAATGAATTCCTTTCCCACATTTTTTTAGTAGTATTTTTATCTTTTCTTTTTTCTTTGATTACATTATTTTTAAATGATTTTTCAAGTTTCAAAATGAACAAGTTCTTTTAGATAAAACTTAAACTTCATCCCACAGCATGAGATCTTATTATGTAATTTATTATACAATGTTACAATTTGAATACTATTGTGGATAACACAGTGGGTGCAATCAGAGAGAATTCCTATTCCCGCTGTCATGAGCTTTTGTCTGACTTATTCCAAACTACATTGTTCATGATTTCACAGAAGTAGTAGAAGTAGTTAATACCCTAGATTGTCTTAGGGAAACTTAGATTGAAAATAAAGGTTCCTGATACATTTATTCAGTTGAGTTTATTAAAAGAAATACATGTGCACAACATTTATTATATAAAATGCATGGCTATCATTCTAAATTTGGGATATTCCTTCATGAATCAAAAAATGTTAGAAACCTAAGATGGTATAGTCTTTCTTTTCAAATCTTCTTGATTCAAAAGTAAAACAAAAGGAACCAGAGTACGTAGCCTTTAATACACTCATTTTTTGTTTCTTCCTGAAATGTTTTTTTTTTTTTGTGTTTTGTTTTAGACAAGTAAGACAAGCTTAAATATAGACTGAAAAACTTGTGCATATCCTTCTCTGTCAAATCAGGTGAATTTAACTTTGTTCTGCTTGGCTGCTAGAGCAATTGGGTTCCCTTTAACTAAAACTGACAATTAGATTCACTTTCAGTTTGGGAGATGATTGAGCTTCTCTCTGCCAGTTACAATTGAATTCAAAAAAAAGGAAAAAAAGTGCAACAGCACCACCACCATCATCATCACTGCTTTTGTTTTCTTCAATTCCATTTTTTTTTCTTTGAGAGATAATCAGAACATTTTAAGGAGATGGATCTTACACAAAATGAAGATTGAGCCTTGGAAAAGTACTAGGAAACTACAGAAAGAAAATTTGCTTAGCTAGTAAACTGATTAAGACTTGGAGTGAGAAGAATGTTATGGGTTTTTATTGCAGCTGTAACTTTACATCATGCAGCCTTCTACAAGGCAAAGGTCAACAGAGTCCAATAATTTTCTAATTAATAGACAAATGTCAAAACGAAAATACTATTATCTTTCATTTATTTTAACTTTTACTTATATTATTATAGAGAAATTGGTCTTTTATAAGCATAAAAGTTAATCCTTGAAATTTTCTTGATGAAATTCTTTCAGGATTTTGAGAAAAATGTCTGCTTCACCAAAAGGAATCTGTATTGAAGAAGAAATGTTCAACACCTAATCTTGACACTTTGTACTGCTGATTTTTAAGAAATGGCTGAGGTTAACCATCTTAATTCTTTTTCTACAATTCTCTTTCTCTCTCTCTCTCCCTATTAATGTAGTGAGGCTCCAGTTGTGGAGCACTGGCAAATGTAAAGTTATTCCTTTATTGCCATTACCATCCATGCCTTTCATCTACTCTGACCTGGAGTGGTAGTAACTGTCAGAATTCCTTCTGCTGGTTAAATAAATCTTTTTGAAATGTTTAAAAGGATTTCAAACTGTCTGATATTTATCCAACCTTCTATCAGGCCAGATTTGATACAAGACCATTTTATAGTGGGGCTATGAAGTATCTACCCATTTAAAATGATTGTGAATATATTTTTTGTATTGTATAAAATTGGAAAGTCTTATTATTAAACTGACTTCAGTATAAAATAACCCAGCAAGGGTTGACATGCCATAAAACCAACTAAGCAAACCCCACTTCTTTCTCCTCAATAAATGATATTTAATTTCTTTGTAGTTGATACAGTAACACAGTTTGTAATAATAGCAGAAGTCAATATTTTATTCATGCAAATCATTCCCATTTGAAAGACTTATGCAATATAAGCTTTTTGCTCATATTTCTTGTTATATACTAACCTCCACAAACCTTATCAATATAAACAATACAAAGTCATTGACTTTACAAGGTTTGTTGAGTGCTGTATTTTTTTTTCAACAATAGAGGAGGATACCATATCTTGAGAATGCAAAGTCTAAAGTTTTTTCTTTCTTGCTGTATTAGGTTTTCTATTTTTATAATAAATTTGTTGTCAAAATCTTTGCATTTTAGCTCTGACTCTATTTCTCTTTCTTGTAAATGTATATGATGGACTCTTTCATGAATTATGAATTGAGGCCCCAATAGTTCAATAATATAATTACAAAGTTATATGTTTATGCCTTATATGAGATTTTAATTGTGCTAGTGATCTGCAAACCAGTCTACAATTAGTACATAAAGATAGTAACACCTCCAGAACAAAAAAAAAGCAATATAATATCCAGAGCAGGAATTGATGGGCTGCAAAAATTGCATGTCCCAATAAAGATCATGGCAAAACTTCCAAAAACTTAATAAATGAACATGAAAAGAACTTTAAAATTTTTTTAAAATACCTTATTATATTATGTATTTACCCAACCCTTCTACACAAGCAGGATGTGATAAAAGGTCAATTTTTAAGCAGCGTTTTATCAGGTTAGAATTCAGTTTTCCTTCTCCTGGATCAGTTGCCATACCAACATTAAAAATCTCTGTCTGCCCTACTATTTACCCATAGCTAGAGGGAGAATAGTTATATGCATAGCTTTCTCAGGGGTATTTATGGTATGTGAAATGCAAACAGCCTTGTCCAGGTTTTAAATTCTGATTGCTGAATCTATTTCCTTTGATGATAACTATTACACCATTGTAGATGACAGGAGCATGAATGACTACAACTTTAATTCAAGTATTGCATTTCTAAATAAAAAAAAAGAGCACAATTTATCATTGCAAAGATGAATAGAATGTTGTCTCATCTATGAAACTATTACAATTAATTTACAGTTAAGTTTCTATGAAATATTCCTCATCCTCATTAAATTAATAATCAACAAAAGTAAGATACTAAAAGACATAAACTGCAAAAAGCAAAACAAAAGAATTTAGATGAATAAGATCCAAAATTTAACCAATATAATGTATATATTTGAATAAAAGTTAGCACATTTATCTCCACTTTGTTACATATAGATTTTGTTTTGACAAAATAAAGTTGATTTATGAAGTGGTTATCCATATAGTGGAACATGTCAATGTTATATATAAAACTGTTCTCCTTCCAGCTGTGGGTTAGTAGTTGGGCAGACTGGGCTCTTTAAATTTGATACAGCAATTGGTCTAGTAAAAGGGAAACTCTGAATTCAGACTTACTAAACTACACTTAAAAATTGACCTTATGTCATATTCTGCTTGTGTGGTGAAGTTGGTGAAGAGGTGTTTATAAATATAATCAGAAGTATTATGCAAATTGATTTCTGCTTTATATTCATCAAGAATTATGCATCAGTTAAATTTTCGATAATAAAAATATATCTGCTTAATTTCTGAGATTATGAGTTCTTATTATTTACATTATTTATATTATTTGGGGCTATAGTTCCCTTCTTGGTTATTGTACTAACAACTTTTCAGTAAATTGATACAGGGTATTCCGCGGTATAGACAGTCTATCCCTACTGATTGAACAAAGGGTTTTACTTTGAAATTTTCTGAAGGTTATTGACTAAGACATTACACAATTGAACAAAGAGTACACTGATTGAAATGTGAGTATAACAACCAAGAGTCCAAATGATTGGAATAATATATATATATATAATATATGAATTATATAACAAAATGCAATCATTTTATATCCATATTTATTGAATAAATTATATATATATATATATATATATATATATATATATATTATTTATTTATTTATCTATAGTGAACTCTGATGTAACAATGATTAGCATTCCAAGAGAACATATTGATTAAACAATGAATAAAAATACAGTGAAATAATGTAAACATCATGAACATTAAAAACTCAATCTTAAGCAATATTATCAAAAATATTTTAAAATAATTTTTATTTAAATTTAAATACATTTTTCTATGAATATCAAATCAAAATTAATATTCATGATTCAATAGCTAAAAAAAATTGACTTTTAGGTTTCATATTAATTTTTGTTTTAATTTTTAAAACTTTTCAACCCAATTAAATAATTGGAAAAAGTTTTGAAACATTAAGTATACAACCACATATTGCTTGGGTATTAGCTAAAATGGTTGACCTTTATTCAAAAAATTAAATGATCAAAGTTTCTTAATAGGAAATCATGAGTACTCAATTTAATCAGAATTTTAACCAGAGGCAACTCAGAATTTACTGTACCCATTTATACATTGCTTTTTTCCATTGATAAAAATATCAATGATTTAAAAAAAAAGAATAATATTAAAAGATGAGAATTAAGTCCTAACAATTATAGAATGCTTTGATAAATGCAAAAAAAAATTACAAAGATGGAAAATTAATCTTATTTGTAGATATTTTAAAGTTGAATGTGGATAATGCTATCAAAAGTTAATACCTTCATCTAAGAAATGTGGAATTCTTTTTGGCTCAAGCATTTTCAGATTTTCTCTGTTTTGATTTTATATAAAAGGAATGGATCCGTCTGTTTTCCCCTCTCCTATGGGAAAATAATAGGGAAGACTGGGTTCTTTTGCCTGTTACACCAGAATTTGGAGGAAGGTAATCAATTGGCTAAGTAAAAAAAATAAGAGTTGTAGTAC
Source organism: Sepioteuthis lessoniana (assembly GCA_963585895.1). Lineage (NCBI taxonomy): Eukaryota > Metazoa > Mollusca > Cephalopoda > Myopsida > Loliginidae > Sepioteuthis > Sepioteuthis lessoniana. The sequence continues at coordinate 105,585,674 of OY757919.1, forward strand.
TCATAAGAAAATATTAATTGCTTAAATATTATTTGGTTAAACAAAGAAAACATTGAAAACTCAAAAGATGACTTGGACAGACAGTTGGTTCAAGTGAAAGCAAAAATATCTGGATTATATCTGAGATGATTAGAAAAGGAACTGGTTGTTTGCATTATAAAAAATCCTGGGTGCAAAATATAATTGGAAAATCTTAATTGCTTAATATTTCCTGGATTAAGAAAATAACTAAAGACTAAAATTTAAAGAATGACAAGACAAGACAGGAGAGTTTATCTGGTCCATCTCTGAGATTATCAGAAAAGACAGAATTGGTTGTACTAGAAAAGTCTGGTTGGTTGACCTGATATGAAAAATTTGATCATTTGATAAATTTGGAAACTTTTCTTTGCCTACACATTTCAAAAATCAGATTCATTGCAAAAAGAATTATGCCTGCCCAGGAATAAGGGTCAGGCTGATTATAGAGATTGGGAGGAACAATGGAAATCTAAGACCTTGCTAATACCAAGTATAGATGAGAGATACAGATTAAAGTAAATTGGGATTGAGAGGGTAGATCCATCCCACTGACCACTAAAAAGGGGTTGGACAATTCTCCAAATTTAGAAAATCTGTTTTAAAGATAACTGAATAATGTGAAATGAACATTAAGAATAAGCAAATAATATACCCAACTAACCCCATGTGGATGGACACTTGATTCAATATAAGCTGGAGTTTTTGACATCTAAGACAGAGAAGAGAATTTGGAGATGGTCTAAAAAGAATATATAGTTGACTCTCAGTCTGGCACAAGGTCTTGGTTCAGGAGTGGTAGCAGTCTGATAGTTAATGTCTCCAGACTTCAAATACTACAAACTTTACTTACTACTAGACTGTTTATCACTGTTGCATATTTCAGTGTTATTCAACTAGCACTGAATAGAAAAGGTTAAAACTGCTGTATACAACAGACAATAAAAACAAAAAGTGTTGTTACATTTCAAACACTTGTTGACTTTGTATTGGAGAATTATTTTCATGTAACTGCTGGTTATCAACCTGTTCATCTCTTTGGTGACATTCACACCTCTTGTGATCAAAATGTGGGCTGAGAGGTGGATTGTCCTGAAGACCACTGACACAGTTTAACCTTGCAGAACCATGCTTACAATATGATACCAGCAGTGGCTCCACATCAAGTGTTACATTGACTGCTTGTCGTGACCATGTTCAATTCCAGTTACTTGCATCATAGACTTTGTTAACATCCTATCTTGGCTTATGGGACGAGCAATTATCTCCCCCTGGAGGAAGAGGGAGCTGTGAGGAGAGGAAGGAGGAAAAGGAGGGTTGACCACTTTTTAGAGGGGTCGCACGTGTCAACTCTAAAATAAAATATATATTTATCCTATTCTTGCCTGGACCTTATTTATCTTAATTAACAGACTTGATTAGGCAACCTGTCTAGGAGAAGGAAAACTAAATTAAAACCAACTTGACTCTGTTTAAAAATTGACCTTGTGTCACATCTCACTTGTAATGGAGAGGTTAGGTGAATGCATGCATTTTCTTTGTTTCATTACAACTTTATTTGAAGAAAGCTGATGTTACATTTCCATTGACATGCATGTGGCATTGAATGATTTCTAGCTGAGATAAGTTAGAACAAATTTACAACGAACATTGTTTAGACTAACCTCTTACAGGATGCTGGATTTATGTTTTGTTTCTTCAACAGTCCCTTTTGCTGGTATATTAATCATGAGAAGACTTGATGCATTTTGATAGGAGACATGTAAGCCTGTACCTTACTCTTTTATTTCTAAGCATGTACAGGAAGAAGTGAATTGAATTGGAAGTGACTGGTGTATCAACTCGCATGTTCTTTATTATTGTAACATTCCCCTTATTACAAAAAGAAAGTGAGGGGAAGAGGGGTGGATAAAAGAGGGGTAATTTAGGTAAATTGTTTGTATCGTGTAGGTGGAACAAATCATCTGCCAGAATGAGTCATGTATAGTGGCTTGCAGTTCTGCTCTTGGGGGGTAAACGTTGAGATTGATGGCCAGCTGGTGGGTTGTCTGCGGGAAGAATATTCTCATAATCATGATCTGGTTGGATGGTGATGTTTTCTTTTGTTTTCAGCAGGTGGTAACAATTTCATCTTACTTGGGTACCTTTCTCAGTCTCTACTACATATGAGCATGGGTATTTGAGTTCTTTAAACACCCTTCCTTTCATTTTCCATTTGTTGTCTGAAAGGACGCATACTGAGATTTCAGGTTTGAGCTCTGGTAATTTGCGAGCCGAACTGGATGGTGGATCCTTTTGTTTGTTTTGATACTGATGGTCTATATAAAGCAGTATGGTGTAGAGTCTTTGACCCATCAATTGGGTGGCTGGAGCTGGTGCATCAATAAGTAGATTTGTCCGCAGAGCAAGAAGAGCTAAGTATGGGTTTTGGGAACTTCTCATTACATTTTTCATTGTGTGCTTAACTGTTTGTATAATTCATTCCATGAGAACATTGGATTGAGTGTATAGGGCACTTGATCGGTCACGTTGGAAGTCCCAATTTTGGGCAGATTTTTTGAAGGCATCGGATTTGAATTTTGGACTGCCATCGTTCATCACTATCTGCAGAACACCAAATTTTGTAAAAATGCTTTTCAGGAGGTGAATAATGGTGGTCAATTGTTTATCCAGAAGAGAGTGTATTTTGAAGAACTTGGTGGTATAGTCAACAACAATCATGTAAGACTTATGATGCAAGTTGAATATGTCTCTCCCAATTTTGGTCCATGGAGTTTCAGAGATTTTGTGAGAGATGATTGGTTCAAGTGACTGCCTATTGCATTCATCCAAGTATATACTGCAGTTGTTGATCATGTCTTTGATTGCTGCTGTGATGCTAGGCCAGCAGATATGTTCATTACCTTGGGGTAGACATTTGTCTATCCCCTGATGTCCAGAGTGGATCAGATTCCTGACTTCTTTGTGTAGATGAAAAGAATGATGATGCGTCTTCCATTTAGTGGCAATCCCTTTTGGAGTGTTATGTCATCTCTGTCATTGTAGTATGGTTTTAAATATAGTTCAACATTGTTCTTTTCAGACCAGGCCAGCCATTCAAAGTGTATTTTATTAGAAGTTACAATGTTTTTTTCAGTAGCTGTGACTTGGCAGTATTGGATGTGTTTATTATCATTTATAGGCAATTCTTCGATTAAGTGTACATGGGTTTCCATGTCCTCAGTGGGTGTAAATTCATTGTATCAGGGACCACCACCGCTTTACCTAAGATGTACTGGAGATCAAAGTCATAGTGCTGCAGCATGAGCATGAAACATTGTACCTGTTGTGATGCCTTTGCAATTGACCTTTGGAAAATTGATGGTAGAGGTTTATGGTCATTTTCAACTACAAAATGACGTCCATAAACAAATTCATAGAATTTGCCACTGAAAAGTAGGCTGAGGGCTTCTTGTTCAAGAAGACAGTAGTTTTGTTCAGCTGGAGTAGTGGCACATGATGGATATGATACTAGTTGCTAACCATTGTCTCCATTTTGCTGAAGGATGGCTCCCAACCCAAGTTTGCTGGAGTCTGTTGAAATCTTGGTGGGGAGTGAGGGGTTAAAGAATTATAAAATGGGCTACTTACTGATTAGGTTTTTAAATCTTCAATAGCTTTTTGTTGAGGCTGATCAAAAGACTATTCCATATTATTTTGAATCAATATATGTAGCGGAGCTGTGACTTCCAAGTCTCTCTTCTCTCTCTTGGCTAGACTTCACAAACAAAGATTTATGAAGGAGGCTGCCCACGTCGACTGCAGACATGCTGATGGCTGACTAGGCCAATGTGAGACAGGCAAGTCCGGCCACAGCAACTGCAGTTAAAGGTCTGGTCTAAAATGACTGCTGAGGCTCCCCGGATTTTCCTCCTGTGGCGTTTCTCCCTGAGGTTGGTCCTGTGGGAGTCCTCAAAGGTGGAGATAACCTTGTGGAAAGTACAGTGCCAGGCCTGACGGTCAGCAACAAATGTTGACCACTGGTGTTGGCCAATGTGACTGGTACCGAGAGTCTTCTCGAGGGAGTCTTTATAACGTTTCTTTAGGACCCTTTTGTCATGGTGGCCAGTGGAGAGTTCACCATACATAGCTATCTTGGGCAGGCGATGCCCCCCCCATTCTAGAGAAATGCCCTTATCCAGTGTAGCTATGACTTCAGCAACATGGCCTCTATACTGGTGATTTCTTCCTGATTAAGGACCTCAACAGTGGTGATGTAGTTACTCCAGTGAATGTTGAGGATAGTCCTGAGACAGTCCTGATGAAAGTGCTCAAGGAGTTGTAGGTGGTGGCAGTTGGTTACCCATGACTGAGAGTTGTACAGCAGGGTGATGAGTATGACGGCTTAATAGACACTGATCTTAGTAGCCTTCCTCAGATGCTCGCTGTTCCTTACTCTTTTGTAGAGTCTGCAAAAAATGCTGTTTGCTTTGGCCAGTCTATTGTCTACTTCCCAGTAGATCTTGGCGTCTGATGTGATGGTACACCCCAGGTGATATGGGGAGGGCAGTACTCTTCTAGAAGTTCAGGCTGGTGGAGGACCTCAGTCTTCTTCAAGCTGACCTTGAGTCTGATAAGCTGGAAGTTAGGTTTTGCAGGGTTTTTTTGGTGTGGGTAATGAAGGCAGTGTCATCAGTGAAGAGGAGATCATGGAACAGCTACTCAAGTGTTTTTGTGTGGGCATGCAGTCTCCTGAGGTTAAACAGGCTGTTGTCAAGATGGTAGCATATGTATACAGCACTGTCATCATCAAGGTCTTCTATGTTCTGTTTAAGCATCATACTGAAAAAGATGTTGAATAGAGTTGGTGCCAGAACACAAGCCTGTTTCATGCCGTTGATGATGGGGAAGGATCCAGAGAGATCTCTGTTCAACCTAACTTGGCTGCATTGGTCTTTGTGCAGTTGGATAACCATGCTGAGGCAGCCAAGGCACTCCATGATTATCCACTATCCCTTTCTTCTCACTCTGTCAGACATTTTGGTCAGGTCCACAAACACTACATACAGTTCTTTGTTCTGCTCCTGGCATATCTCTTGGAGCTGTCTGAGGATGAACACCATGTCTGTGGTGCTTATGTTGGCTTGGAACTAACAGAGTTTTTGGTAGATGGTCTTCAGTGAGGAGCAAGGATTTTTCCTGCAATTGAGAGCAGAGTGATCCCTTGATAGTTGGAGCAGTCTGACTTTTCTCCTTTATTTTTGTACAAAGTGACAATGACTGTGTCACAGAGATCACTTGGATGTTTGCCTTTCTCCCAACAACAGACAAGGAGTTCATGGAGCCTATGGTGTAATACTAGTCCTCCATCTTTCTAGGGGTCTGGTGGAATCCCGTTGACTCACACGGCCTTGCCACTCCTCAACTGCTCTATGCCTTTGGTAATTTCTTTCACAGAGGGTAGTTCATCCTATTCTGCTTTTAATGGTTGTTAGGGGATGCAGAGAACTGCTCGGTCCTGAACAACACGGTCAGTGCTAAAGAGGGACTGGAAGTGCTCAGACCAATGGCTCAGAATAGAAGCCTTGTCTGTAAAAAGAACTTGTCCATCTATGTTGTACTAGACCCAGTGGGTCAGGCTATACACTGCCTTGAGGGCTTTGTAGAAGCCTCTGTAGTCACCTAGGTCTGCGTATTGCTGGGTTCTCTTTGCAAGATTGGTCCACCACACATTTTGGATCTCTCAAAGCTTGTGCTGTAGGATGCTGTAAATGAGATGGAAGGCAGCCCTCTTCACAGGACATGACAACTGAGCCAGGTGGGCTTCATGGGATGATCTCTTCTTCACCAGCAATTCCTGAATCTCTTGGTTGTTCTTGGCAAACCAGTCTTTGTTCTTCTTGGTAGCAAGCCCCAGAACCTCTTCAGATGCATGCAGGATGGTACTCTTCAGTTGATCCCAGAGTGTTTCAGGAGAAGGGTCTTCTGGGCAGTTGCTGTTTTCAGGCTTGAACTGTAGGCCTGCCTGAAAGTCAGCTTTCACTTCAGCTGTTCAGATTGAACTTTTTCTTGTGGGATCTCCCTTTCTTGGTTTGGATTTGAAGTGCTGTCTAAGTTTGCAGCACACTAGGCCATGATTGCTGTGGTATTCAGCTCTGGACATCACTTTGGTGTGAATGACGTCATTGAGGTCATACTTATGGACAAAGATGTAGTACGTGAGTGAGGTGCCAATGTTTGGACTGAGGACGCATTCAGGTCTGTCCTTTTTCTGGAAGATGGTGTTGGTGATAACAAGTTGCTGCCCAGTGCAAAGCTCCAGCAGCAAGCACCCACTTTGGTTGCAGTTACAAATGCCGTGTCTACCAAGTACTCCTCTCCAGGAATCTGCATCTTGGCATACTGCTTATTTTTCAGAGGAAGGTGCATGGACATCATACAGTCAGAATGACCAGTTGACAAATTTTCAGCCTGGAGGCAATAGAGGTGCTGACCAGGAAGCCGACATCTGACCAGAAGAGAGTGCATCTGGCACTATACTCTTGGGGGCTGCTTTCTCCTGGGAAGTGGACCTCACTAAGAGCAGCAATGTTGATATTTAACCTGGACAGTTCATGTGCAATCAGAACTGAGTGACATTCAGGTTAGTTGCTATGAGCTGTATCAAGCATGGTTCTGATGTTCCAATTGCAGGATGAAAGACAAGCTTCTGTTAGGCTACCTTTTCTAGTCTCCTCTCCTTGTGGAGCTAGCAATGCTGTCCCTAAAGAAGGCTGCTTGGTTGTTCAGGGTGCTGCTGGGGGATGCTGTCATTTCAGGTCAACATCAAATGACCAATATCCTTAACTGCCTGCATGCAGGATTGTAACTGCAGTCTCCAATGACATCTTTCACCTGTCATTTTACCCCTTTCCCATCACTACAGGGCTTGGAAGTGTTGGTGGTGATGTAGACTTGTCCTTTAAGCCTGTGCAGTAAAGTTTTTAGGTGGAGTGCAGTGTGTGGAGTACTGACCCCACCCTTTACATCCATGGTTCATCTGTCCTGGCCTTGCAAGCTGGGATAGTGACAGCGAGGTCCTTGGGTCATAGGTTTTATGTCAGACTGTTCTTGTCCTTGATGGATTGTCTATCAAAGCTGTCGAGCTACATCTGCTCCTGGTATTTAATAGCTATCGGACCCATAGTTGGCTACCTAAATAGATACTATCACCCCTGGAACAGGGTGAACCTGGGAGCAATGGTAAAAAAGGAGTCACTCCATTCTCCCCCAAACTCTGGAACTCCCAAACCAAAGCTTTACCACTGGTTACAGTTTAACATCTTTAACCCAGGAGTCAATGGAATTAGTTCCACTTTTCAATAATCAGAATCATAGAGACAGTATGTGTAAACAAATTCAACAAAACTGCAAGATAAGGATACCTAATTTGCACTTGGATGCCATCCTAAGTATTTCTACATCCCCGCATATTTGAGTAGGAATTTGCATAGGTAGTTGGTCATGCCAAGGAAACGTAAGTTCTCCTTGTTTTTGGATTGAGGCATGTTTGCAATGGCTTTTACCTTGGAGAGATCTGGCTAATTTTGTGCTCTAGGTAGATGAACTTCTTAGCAAGGAAGACACATTTACTTTTGTTGAGTTTGAAATCAAGCTGTTGTATCCGATCAAGAAGACATCTAAGTCACTCGTAGAATTCTTCCAATGTTAATGCCCACACTATAATGTTGTCCTGCATATTTCTAGCTCCTTTCATGCCTTCTATAAAGTGGTAGACTTCTGAAATATTTCACTGACAATGTGTATGTCCAGTCGGCTGGGGCTGTAGAATACACTGACTGCACCTCTGCAAAGGGGTAAGACCCCCACCACCACCGCCGCCACAAGCGTCCTGGATATGACACTAAACAATCTGATGGTGAGGTTCCAATAATGCTGGAGCGTTGGGGAATGCGGAGCACCCCTTCATTGCCATCACTCCCAGGTCCACTCTGGGCCGGAGTTGTAGCACCTGATAGGGCCATATTTATAGGTCAAATAGAACTAAACTATGTACTTATGCTAAACTGAATAGCTTGAAATAGAACTGTTTTGACATTTAAACTGCATACTTATGCTAAACGGAATTGTTTAAAATAGAACTTTTTTTGACATTGAAACTGTACTTACATTAAACTGAATTGCTTAAAATAGAATAATTTTGCTATTTACCTGTGTGTAAACAAAATTTATACTTATACTAAACTGAATTGGTTGAATTAGAACTTTGTCTAAACTGAATAGCTTGAAATAGAAATGTTTTTGACAATTAAACTGTGTACTCATGTTAAACTGAATTGTTTGAAATAAAACTGATTATTTATATAAAAATGGATTTGGCATTAAATAGCCTACAAAGGTTGGTATGCCATAAAACCCAAACAACCAAATCAATCATTTCTTCTGCTGCTAGACCGGCCTGGATTGCTTGGTCCAGTGTCACGTCGTGCTCTCTTAACAGGCATTCTCTGAGATGGAGATCATTTGTGCCAATAATGAGGGCGTCTTTAAAAAGTGAGTCTGTCAGGTTCCCTAATTCACAGTCTGCAACTCATTGACAAAGTAGTGTTACAAAGTTGTTGAATTTTTGTCCACTTGATTGTTTGCTGGTGAGAAATTTGTCTCAGGGTCATCAGATTTTTTCAAGGTTGGCAATATACTCCATGATGCTGTCAATGTTGTATTTGTCTTCCACTGAAGTGAGTTGGAAGGTGCAGTAAATGTCCTGTCTTTACAGCCCAATGCATGTTAATAAAACTGGGCTATGGAGCTTTCCCGGCTTTGTGTAGTATTCTCTGGCCATTAAATATAGATTCAATTCCTCCTTCCAATGCTTTTTGGAGCTGGTAGAGTCTCCATAATATTTGTAGATAGGTGCTTTTAGGAGAGTTCTAAAGGGTCCAATTCAAACAAATTCAGGCCAATGAAAATGTTCACACAAAACAGAAGCAGCTAAAAAGAGATGTGATTAGCTTTGAAAAATAAACATTAATGAAGGTGACATGACTAGCATCCCACTTCCTACATCATGTTACATTTTCATAGGCATACATATGGCATTGAATGATTTCTAGCTAAAATAAGTTGGAACAAATTTACAATGAACATTGTTTAAACTAATCTCTAAACAGATGCTAGATTTAGGTCCTGTTTCTTGGATAGTCCCTTTTGCTGGTATATTAATCATGAGAAGACTGGATGCATTTTGACTGGCAACATACAAACCTGTACCTTACTCCTTTATTTCTAAGCATTTACAGGTAGAAATGAATTGAATTGGAAGTGACGGGTTTATCAACTCACATGTCCTATATTATTGTAACAGCTGAAGAAAAAAATTGACTGATAGTTACAAAAAGAGAAGATACTTATCAGACTAATTTGTAGAATAAGATTTTTACTGAATTGAATCTTGGGAATTTATTCAACAGTCAGATTTACTACCATTTGTACCTTGGAGATTTTACTTTAGTATAGTTGCTTCTACCTTTTTCGATCAAAGGTAGTCTTATTCTCTACAGAACATGATTTGCTACACTGAATATCCTTCCTTCTAATGTCCTGATCCTCCTGAACAAATCAATATATTAGTTATTGGTTAATCATCCATTTTATTTGGGATTCCTGAAAGTCGATATATTAATTCTCTTCAGTTGTCACCGCAGGGGATGACTACAAAATTGTAAACAAATGTCAGGTTTCAAATAAGAAACAGTGACTCAATTTGTTCTGTTCAATTGTCCACTTTACATTGTGAAGTCAAACATTAATTATCAGTTCGAGTGTATTGACCAATCATGGTTGATCAATGATTATGTTTCTTGCTTCACACCAGAAGTCTGTGTTCGATTTCCTTACAAGACTGACACAAATCACATCCAGGAACCTTAGGATTCAGTTTAGCTTGTACCATTTATTCGTTTATAACCGAACACATTGGAATTTCAACTAGATTACATATCATCAAAATCATTATTTCTGAGAACCAGTCATAAAAGTCACAAATAAAGTCATCATTAAATATTGGTGTGACTAATTAATAATGTAATCTATTATTCTATAAGTAGTATAGAATATTGAATTCTGGCCCAAGCCAATTGTCTATTAGATTTCCATACACGGAAATGCATTTGAAATGGTAATTCTCTAATCAAGAATAGTTTCATGGTTAAAACATCATTCCTTCTAACTGTGGTTGCTTTTGCAGTATCTCTGTAAATTTTAATTATTAATAGGTTCACCAAACTGGTACCAAATAACTGGTGATGATCATGTGCTTTTCCACCAACATGATAACTATGTCTGCAAATAAGAATTAAATGAACCCAGTTAAAATTAAAATTTAGTTTTCTTGTATTCAGATGGCTGATAAAATCTCATTTCTCAATTTTTTAGTTTTATATTGAGCTAGTTACTGTTATTAATGTTAGTATGTCATGGTTAATGGTGGCTAATCTGAAACATCAATTGTCAACTATAATGACATTGTTATGTCAGTGTACTGTTCCCTTTTGCAAGTCATCTAGATTATTGTTAGTTAGAGTCATTTATAGTAGAAAATAAAATAGAAGGAAAGTAATCCTATGCAGATCTTATTTGTTGTAATCCTTTCTTCAAATAATTGCTATTTTTTAATGACGAGTTGTGATTTTGTATTCGTTCCTTCCAGGATCTTTCTATTGTTTCTTTATAAACTATATAAAGTCTATTATCATTTTTACAGTAGTTTTGTACACCATATTTTTTTTTTAAGGGCACTCATTCCTTTTACAGGCATATTATTCAATTGAATAATATGAATTACTGCTTATTAATATGACCTTAAAATAAATGACATAAAGTTAGATGACTTTATTTACAACATACTTGGGTAAAAAAATCACATAGACAATTTTGATGTGACCATGGGATATTTTGACTTGGCACAAATATCTGACTTTTTAGGTATATATATATATAAAATATATTAAATACTATAACCAATATATTGAATTTAAGCCAAATAGGCCTATATAGAGATGATGGATTAATTTACATAACAAATAGTAAAGGTCCTAAAACTTTTAGGCTACAAAAGAAAATTATTAGAGCATTTAAATTTCTAGGATTAAGAATTGAGATCTCCTCAAACTTAAAATAGTTAACTTTCTAAATGCTACTTTTGATTTAAATAATAACTCCTTCAAACACTTCAATAAAAGTAATGACATACCTACCTATATCAATGTAAATTCTAACCACTCTAGTTAAACAAATAACTAACATAGTAAATTTGAGAATAAATAGATTATCTTCAAAAAAAATGTTAATATAACAAAGGGCCTTATAATGAAGCCCTACATAACAGTGGTTTCAACCAGGAACTTGAGTTTTTAGACCTTAATGAAACTAATTCATATGAAGATAACAATACTTTTATAATAACTATAGAATGGGTAACATCAACAATAATAAAATTAGAAATAATAATTATAAAAATAGACATAGAAAAATAATATGCTTCAACCCTCTTTTCTCTAAACTTTCAAATATTAATATTAGGAAATATTTCTTAGATTTAATCGATAAAAACAACCCGCTAGTAAAATCTTTAATAGAAACATCTTAAAAATCAGCTATTCATGTGCCAACAACATGTCAAAAATAATGTATAACCATAATAAAAGATTACTGGCAAACTTAAGGCAGGAAAGTAAGGAAAGGAAACCCCCATGTAATTGTAAGTTTAAGGAAGAGTGCCCCTTAGAAGAAAACTGTAACATAGAGAATATGGTTTATCAGGCCAATATTTTCATTAGAGAAAGAAAAATTAATAAGGTTTACATTGGTATCTCATCAGTACACTGGAAGTCCCAATTTTATAATTATAATCTTTTAATAACCCCCTTCTTAGGAACCAAAGTGCCATATCAAAATATTACTGGGAACTAAAAGACCAGGGGTTAATCCCAATAATAAATTGGAAAATTTGGAAAAAAATCATCATCAACAAGTAGCTTACATGATAGATATAATTTATGACTTGAAGAAAAAATTAGTAATTTAAAATATAAAGATATGATTAATTCATTAAATGAAAGAAGAGAATTTATATTTAAATGTAGACATAGAAATAAATTCATATGAATTAATTAATTATGTTAACATTGAACCATGTTTAAAAAATACATAAATATAGTTAAATTTTTTAAATATATTTTACATTTTTACTTTTATAATTTTTCTTTTAATAATCTAGTTAGAATTATTGGTGATATGTTTAATCACATATAGTTATACTACAATGGTATGAGTTTTAAATTAATTTCTGATCATAAAGTTTTGCTTTTTAAAAAAATTTCTTATTTAAAATTTAAATACCCCTTTGTGATTAATGATATAAATCAATTTAATATAAATGTTTACCCACACACACACACACACACAGAATTTATATACAGATTTAGGACTGAAATGTATTCATGAATAAATTTAATCTTTTACCCTTGGTTTTTTTAAACAATATAGATTAATAGTGGTTAAAATATCTACAATTTTATTCTATTTATTGAGACTAACTATGACTCTTAACAATAAGAAATTTTTAAATTTATATATTGATACATATTATCAAATAATTACACATAAATATGATACAAACACATTAAGAATTTTGATTTTGTTTCTAATTTAATTATTTGCCCTACTTAAAGAATAAAATAGTATAGGGGGTAAAATTTTAAAATATTAAAAAAAATCTAAAAAAATTTTTTTAAAGACCAGGGGAGCTAACTATTAAAAGGTCTAATTTTAAAGAAAATTAAATGACTATATTATTAACTTAATTATAGATTTAAAACGAATACATTATATGACAAATGGTTGTATTATTTACTTATTAAAACAATTGATAAAGTATCAAATATCACTGGATAACTTTCAAAAAATCTTAATCAAACGTAGATATCAGTAAAATTTAAACAATTATACATTTGGTTAAAACTAAATACACAAATAAAATTATGATAATACTACAGAATTATAAAAACTGCTTATTAGAAAATTTTTAAAAAATATCTTTTTAAATAAATATAAACTTAAACTGATTAAAACGATGAATAAAGTATCCAATATCATCTGATAACTTTCAAAACATTTAGATAATCATAGATATCAGTAAAAAAATAAATTAAAGCAATTAAGTAGAGTTAAATTAAAATTAAGCTATTTTACTTGACTCCTAAAATTGTTTAAATTATTAGAAAATTCATTAAAATAAATTTATAATTCATAATTTTAAATTCTTTTAAAATCTTTGGAACCAGAAATATGTTTATTATTAATAAATAAAAGAGATTAATACTGAAGGACAAGCTAAAGTGGAGATTCAATGGAATTACCTATTGTGCATTGGAAGATTTTCTAAGCTGGGATATAAAAATATAGATATATTTTGTTTTTTTTAATTTTTTTTATATATATGTATATATTGGCCTAGTGGGTAGAGTGGTCACCAATGGTCTGGAAGACCTGGGTTCAATCCAAGGTTGCGTCATACCAAAGACTTTAAAAATGGTACCTGCTACCTTCTTGCTTAACACTCAGCAATATAAGGTATGCATCAAGGGTAAAGTGGAGCAATCTAGGGAAAGGAGTAGTGCCCTCCCTTACACTTCAGTGTAGTAGCTATTGAAAAGGGGGCCTTCTGGTCGCCCTCGACTAAGGTCACCAACTTTACTTTACTTAAATTATAACCCATTGAACCTTAAGTAAGATGAAATGTATTACCCAGGGTTAATGGTTAAAAAGAAACAAATTTCTGTTCAAATCCATCTGAAGAACCAGTCAATAGAGGGGTGAAATAAATTTATGATGTAAAATATTTATTAATTCTCTTGTTTTTTATGATATTATAGCGGTTAAGTGAGATTGTTATTTGTTTAACGCTATATTTTTTAAGGCAACAAATGAATTGCGAAACTATTCTTTAACAACACACAACAGCGAAAATTCTTTATTTGCAGCTTAGAGGCGGTTTGTTCTTGGGGCTGCAAGACTCATGGTGGTTAGGCTTGTTGGATGTTTGAGATGAAATGGTTTAGCGGGATGTTGAGATGGCAGCGTGTCGTTGGACGTGTGAGGGAAGTATTCAAGGTCACCGTGTAGTTTTGAGTGTCTGGTAATTGGGGAGAGTAGGCGTTATCTCCATTAATGTGGACCAGAGGTGAAATGGGAGCTAATGTGTCGAGAGCGAAGTGGCGCTCGGATCGACATAGTAAATTTTTGTGGTGCTTGTGGAAGGCATGCTGAACGTATCTAATTCATATTCAACTGGGATTCCTTGGTCTAAAATAGATTAGACGCAGAGAATCCATAAATTAGATGGTTCCCTCATTGAATGTCCATGTTGCTGCTGCTAGGGTTAAAGCCACAGTGAGTTGTCCCACTGGGTGGCTTGTTTAGCTAAAAAGCATCGCTAAGCAGGGGCGACCAGAGACACGTCCGTTCTGGTCACCGTCTCAAGCTGAAGAGAGTGGTTTTGGCCGCTCACCCGTTTTGCTCGCCGGAAATGAAGGTCCGGGCTGAATAGGATATGTCATCCTGATTGGGTGAAATTCAGTGTTAAATTAAATAGCACGCCAAAACAAAATATGAGATTTTCCTCTTCTCTACAATATGCTTATATATATATATATATATGTGTGTGTGTGTGTGTACTTAATATAATCAGTGCTGAATTTAGGTTTCTAATATTCGGATGTTTAGCATTTTTAACAAAATGTTGATGCATCATGAATTGTTGAAATGCTGCCTTTAAATTCAGTCAACTATTAAAAACTAAACTAGAGATGTTTCTATTAATGCTGAAGAAAGGAACTGCTCAATTTTTTTCTCTCTAAATACCAAATGTAAGTCTGAAGAATTTCCTGCAAATTGACCAAAAAAAGAAAACTATTTTGACTACCAGTGGATATTTTGATTATCATTGATTTGTTGCCTCATTTATCTAATTAGATTTAATCTTCCAATTAGGGCTTGACTTCTTTTCATGGAACATCTTTCTGCTAGGAAGCAGTGTCAGTCCAAAATTGGCCTGGGTTTTTTGGCAAAATCTAAAATTATTAAATTCTTAAATGTCTGAATCACAATTGGATCATTTTAAACATTTCCTTTGCTTTCTTCTTTTTCCTCTTTTCTGGGCACCTTAAATATTCTTTTCTTATTTTTAGTTTTGCTTCCAAGGAATTCTCCTTTTAGAGAAACTTTTTCAGATATTTTTTTGCATGTTGTTGCAAATAACCATTCTAGGTCCATGTTCCCTTGAGCCAATCATTAATGCTGGTGATTGGCAGAAGAAAGGATAGAACTGGCTCAAGTTTGCTGAATCTTACAAAGCGAAGGGCGGACATGCTGCAACCTCTAATTAATGTTAATGAAACTCCTCTTTTGTCTTCCACTGAGCTTGAGGACAGTAAAGTAAAAATTAGGAAGAAATTCTTCCATGCATGTATACTAAGCATATATTTATTTATATGTTTGTGTGTTTGTATGTATCTATATATATGTGTGTTTGTGTGTATATATATATATATTTGATCTGAAGGGCTAAAAAAAAAGAGAGAGAGATATCTAACAATATGTAGCTTCTCACTTCACTTGAATAATGGCAGCTACACACCATGGCATGTAGTTTACAGGGTGCTAGTATCTTTGCCTTAGCATAACTATACAAGCACATACCAGGGCTATTCATGAGTTGATTATTTTTATTGGGTGTGACTACAGGAATGTTAAATGTGTAACACCTCCTATATATGGTCAATGAAATTTGGAGGTGCATCAGCCAGTGGAATAAGTTTTGTATCAACCACACAAAATTGGTGAGTGTTGTTGGATCATGAAACATGGTGACCATAGTTTTACTGCTGGCAAGCTAGCTTAATAAATTCATGTTGTTTTCTCTATATAACTCTATCGACACAAAATACTTGGCAGTGTTACTCATCTAACAAGGCAGCACAAGACCAACTCTTCAACACTCTTATAGCAATGTTTTCTGAGCAAAGTGAGGTGCAGTTACTGATTGCATGATATTAATAATTCTAACCTTGTTGGTCAAAGGAAATTCCATGGAGTGTGTGCCCAAGGCATTGGATTGAGATGTGATTGGATATGTTTTTTTTATATTTGTCAGTAGGGCACCTTACATAGAATAGCCATAAACAAGTTTAGTTAGCATACCATGGTTAATGAGTTCAATTCTAACTGGGTACTCAGTATTTCTAGCTTTTTATTAAACTAAAGTAAACTTAGTAAATGACTGTCATCCTTGTCAAATCATTGACATCTACAGTTTCACGTGTTACTTTTACTCAAGAAAATCCTCTGGCAGTTGCCACCTTGAAGATAAAGTGCACTATCTATATTAAGTGCCACTCCTGCAACAATTATTCTGATGCTAAATCCTGTCCACTTCTTTACCTATTATGCTGCATGTATTTCATCAGGCTGAGTCTATTTCTTCACATAGAAGAGAGTGAAATGATTCAATGCAATTCAAATTTTTTTATCATTTTAGTTTCTCTGTATCAGATGTTTTTAAAAAGTATAGAGACTGAAGCTGTATTTACCAAGGCAGAAATGAACAATGTACGAAATATTAATTTTCTTCAAAATGGTTTTCTTGGCATTCAACGCACTAGCAACTTTCTATTGTTAACTCTGGAACTTTTCTTTTGACATTGTGGAAACCTGTATTGTCATATTTCTTTTAATATCCTTTGATATCCTCAAATCTTACCTCTGAGATGAATTTTCATTTAAGGAAATATGAAAAATTCCCCATCATCATTCTTGTGTAGTTCTCAGCTTTTCCCCCCATGCATTTTTGTGTTCTTATGGTACATCCGTCTTTGTAAAATAAATGGAGAAGTATGTCATTAAATTTTCTTGCTTTCCAAAATTTTGTTGGTATTTTGTTGAGACTTGCCACTTTTCTGTTTTTAATTTTCACTCTTGACACTTTTTGATCTCATTTTGTGTATATATATATATATATATATATATATATTTATGCATACATATCATCATCAGCATCATCAAATCACACTGACAACACAGATCTCTGACTCTCTTTTTCCATCCATTCCCATCATCCAATACTTCTAGCAGGTCTTCTAGACTACATTCAGTATCCATACTGAGCTAATGTATGTAAGTCCATGTGCAAGAATCCATATGAGAAGGTTGCTTATGAGTTTTTTCTTATTTTTCCGGCAGTGCTGAGTATGTCTTGTTCATATTACTTGAATTGTTTGTGAGTTGAGAGGCAGGTAGCTATACAGCTACTGTTTTATTGAATGTTGGTTCTAAGATTTGTTCAAAACAGCTCACAGCATTCTTGTGTAGTTCTTATCTAGCTTTTTCTTTATGAGTTTTGTTAGCATCTATATGGGGCATCCATCTTTGTAGCATAAATGGAGAAGTATATCATCAGATTTTCTTGTCTTCCAAACTTTGAGGCCTACAGCTTTTTTGTTTTTTAATTTTTTCAACACTGCATCATGTTCTACTTCCCTAAACTGTCTAAGTTTGATGACTCATTGGCCGTTGATAATTTTTCATGTAGGTTTGTGAATGATTTCAGGAGGGTTTCCAAACAGGTTTATCTATCTACTGAATTTCTAATTTTTTGGATTTGGCTTTGAATTTATTCTAATTGCTCTTTTTGGTATGTGTTGGTTAATTGTCCTTAGGCTTTCTTTAGTTTCTGTGTGTTAGCATTTGCTGGATCCATTTTTTGAGTAAGAATGCTTTTTTAAAGTCATCTCATTTTTTCTTAACTACAAGACACTCTGATGGGACACATGTAATGTGGCTCTTGGTTTGGTTGGAATGCACTCTGCTGCTGCTTCTATGTGGGCAGTAACAAAGTTTTCATATTCATTATTCAGAGTATATGTTTCAGATGTCCCCTGAAAAGTATCATATTTGTTTTTTTGAGTTATCATATTGCTTATATCATTATTCTTAAGTGAGGACCAGTCATAACATGTGGCTTTTTCTGTTTGTTTCTTATTTCTGAGTAGACTCAGGTGTATCTTTGCTGAGATTATTCTGTGATCATAAGATAGTTCAAAGAGTTATTTATCCATTTCTTGTTTATAAGTATATAATCTAACTGTTCTTTAGAGTTATTTGAGTTGGTGTAGGTTCATAGTTTTTTTCCTTTTCTTAGATTTTTTTTGTTTCGGCATGCAATCCTGTTCTTGAATGAAAAATCTACTAGATATTTGCCATTTCTGTTTGTATAAGCCAAATTTGATATTTCTGTCTTTGCCTGTATAAACATTCATGTCTGCTTCAATTATTAGAACATTGTATATCAATAGCAGCACACACCTTCATTAAGCATATGTTATCACTTTCAGTAGATGAGATATTACTGCCAAGGAATATAAACTTGTCTACTAATTTTAGAGGCTTGCCACATTGAGTGGAGATGGCTCCTTGTTTAAAATGTATTATGTTGTATTTGTGTTAATATGGGATCAGTGCTTCCTGCTACTTGCTGTAAGCTATGCCGTAGGGATTCGGATTGTCCAGGTGTATTTTCCAGAAGCAGTAGATCATCTGAATAGTCTGCATTTGTTAGTTTCTGCAGGATATCATCTGCTTCTTGCTTTTCTTTGCATAAAGTAATTTTCTTTTATTAGATATAAGGACATTTGAAGTACGTAGTCTAAGCAAATATGGTACTAATGTATCTCCTTGCAAAACTCTTGCCACAATGTCAAAGAAGTCTCTGTCTCTTTCAGGTAAGCAAACCTTTCCTTTCATGTTTTTATAAAGCATCATTTTAGCAGTAACAGTTTCTTTGGAGGGACTATATGCTAGAAGTATCTTCTGTATTTTCCCTTTGTGTATGGAATCAAATGTCTTGAAGAAATCTACAAACAATAGTATAGAGTCAAAACTTTTTGCCTGTACTCCTTCAATGATTTGTGAAATAATCAGATCAGATCCTGTGATGTTATGAATGTATTTCTCCAAAAACTATTCTGATAATTCCTAAGAATTTTCTAAATTTCAGGTTTGATATGATAACAAAGCAGAGTATTATAAGCAGCTATATGTTATATTCTGAGTTGTGGGCGAGAAATGCGTATGGTTGCAAAACAAAGAACGTATAGATACTCACAATAACACAGTAATGATGTTATAGAAATTTTTTATAGATAGATTAAGTACAGAGAGTAGAACGGAGAAATACATTCACAGTCAAAGAATGAATTAAGTGGCAGTAGCTACAAAGTTCATGTACTGTACTTGTCTCGTGGTGAAGGGATGGTTTTCTCGGAATTAGGATACGTTGGTAGCTGCGGAGAGCGTTTGATGTATCGGATGACAGGCGCCAGACAGGGTGAAGAATCCTTAACACGGGTCGTGTGAGGGAACAAGTCTGTGGTGTAGGAACGCAACTGAACTGATGATTGTTTGGTCCGTCTATTTATACGTTTTCTGTAGGCTCAGAACGGCAATTTTTGTGCCCCGCGGGAAGCGTTCCGATTGGATATTTATTAATGTATTTTTTTTTTTGTTAATTTATCGCAAACGGAAGTTCTGCGCGGAGCCTATGCGTGAGCGACTAACTTTTCATTTTTAGTTGAGAACTCGAAGTGTTAACTTCCGTTTCTTTTTTCTTTTCTTCTTTTCTTTCTTTTTGTTTTTTCAAATCAAGGCAAGATCTCGTCTTGTAACATATAGAAGTTATATCTCTGTAGTTCTTAGTGATTCTAAGGTCACCTTTCTTGGGGAAGAGGAGGATGCAGTCTTGTCCATTTCTCCTTTATATTTTTTTTTAAGACAATGTTACATAGTGAAGAAGTATGTCATCAAATTTTATGGTTTTCCATACTTATCTATATCTATCATCTCTCTATATATAATATTGTGTGTGTGTGCGCGTGCATATATATATATATATATATATATATTACATGGCAGTGTCTATGACCTCAGATTTCATGCTTTACACATTCATCAGAGTAAAAGAGTTTCCAAAAAAGGCCAATTAATATGGTTAATTTTTTGTTTGAAGGGGGATTTTTTTTGTGTGTATGTGTGCTCAAGTTTGTGTGCTTTTGAATGTTAGTATATTTGTGTATTGTGACGGCAAACTGACTAAAAATCCCAAAGCGGGACTTTTTTTTCTCACGTGTGAAGACGGGGCTGGTTGGCACTTGATCCCCTATAGAATAAGTCCTCGTTCAGAGTTTTTCTATCAGGCATATAAGAACTGGCATATTACGTGAGGGATTAATTTAGGACCAGACTGACCGCCGCTGGCAAGGGGTTCCAAATTTCACACTATCACACACCCACCAGCCCGCTTTCACTTCCTTCCCCAAGTTAATGGAAGAATATGGACCTATAGGTTTTAGTCGTAATAATATTATATTGTAGTAGTCGGCAACTCCGGTTTCCCGTGTGATATTTTAAAGGAATTAATAGGACAATTCTAAGCAAGATAACATAAGGCGAATAGAAGTTGAAAAGAAAATGTGACAACAACAAATTCGTAGTAGAACGGCAAAGAACAACTTCGACCAGGTGGTAACATAAAAATACATGAATTCCTTTACTACAGTTATATACACTTTCAAAGTGTCAAAACATATAATAATTGGGTAGTCCACGAATATAAATGTCTTTTCTTGATTTTTGCTTTTCTTCAAATTGAGAGAGAGAGAGTGGAATACAAAATTTGGGTATAAAGGAAAATGTCCTCAAAGTTACTTATCTTATTTTTCGATGGTGTTCCACTGGAGAAGCTTTCCTCTTTCACGGGCTAATAGACTTTGATCTATTTTTTTTACACTGGCTTGAAGAACCTGGGGTCCTTCGTGTCTCAGTAATTCTTTTGTCTTCCACCCGGAGTAAAATGGCTATGGTTCGTCTGCCTGCTACGGACCCTGCTCAAAAACTGCCTTTCTTCCTATTTACTTCCGCTGAGGGGAAGGGGTCCCCACTTCCGTTTTAAGGTCCCAGCCAATCATTTGGCTTCTCTCTTCTCCCCCTTGGTGTCCGGCGACCTGAGGTTACTAAGTACCAACATCTGGTCTCCCCTGTGTGACCCACATTCCTTCCTAAAGGTCACTTGTTTGACGGCTAGATACTGTTAATTCAACTGGAGGATAGTATTAATCTTATCTCCCTCCTCCCAGTGGGATATCGCGTGATATTATGTGCTGTTGCTTACATATACATATATAGTTAGCTAGTGAGAACCATAAACTTCTACAATATGTATGTGTGTGTGTCTATCTATCTGTCTGTCTCTCTCTCTCTCTCTCTATGTATATATATATATATATATAATGTTTAAAGTTGTTTGCTCAAAACCTATGGAACTTGCCTTTTTTATTTTTTATTTTTTTCTCCAACTTATTTGCTAATTTCATTGTGTCAGGGTTCAGTTGATAGAGAAGGTGCTGTAAGTTCTCCTCTCCACTGCTGATGATTATATCCTCTTGGAGAGGATTATTTTTTATTAGGTATTTCTTGTTTTTATTTAATTTTGGTGCAATAGTTATTCTTTTGGTAAAGTTCATTATTGGTGCAGGTGTTTTGGTCAGTGTGTTAGTTATTGAAGATGTTTGATATATTAATGCCATTGTTGAATATTGTTTTATTTATGTTTGATTATTCATTGTTAATATTGTTTGTTTCAATGATTTGAATGCATTTTTTGTTGTTAATTTTATAGATCATTTTGGTGTTATTGGTGATGATTTTTCATATTGTATTTATCAGTCTTATTACTATATGTTGTTGTTTTGTTGTTTAATGGCATTAGTATCAGAAAGGTACAATGCGCGCACACACACACACAATATAGTTTTTACTGGTTTTAAGACTTCTAAGTTCTTCTCTTAACACATTCTATACTTTCATTTATATATATGCACATACAAGGTTTTTGAATTTATGTGGAGTTTTGCTTTTATTATGTATATGCTTCTGTGCACAGATATGTGGTATTAGTATATAAGTAAGTGACAAACAAATGTATTCAAGTCTGCATTGTGCATGTAAAAATGGTTTGCTAGATTTGTGAGAAGTTTTAGGCTTGGGTGTCTGTCAGTGTACATAAAAAAAGAACGAAACAAAAGAGAACTAAGAAGTTAAAGGAAACTGTGGAAAAAAATCTTCTGTAAAAACATAAAACTGAGATAAGAATAGAAAAGGAATTATGTGCAGAAAAGAAAGAAGAGAAAATGACAAAAGTAAAAGGAGACTAAATAAAACTGAAAATAAAAAGGAAAATCAACTACAATAAACATTGAAGAAAGAAAGATGAAAGATGGAAAAAAGCTAAAATTCTTCAAGAAATCACTATTATTGGTTAAAAGAAGAGGAGGGAAAAGAAAAAAGAGTAAGCATGAAACTGTAACACAAAAACTTCAGGTGAAAGGAAACTGAAGGCAGTTGGTATTTTCCAATAAGATAAAGCAGTAGAATGAATATTAAAAAGGAAAAAAAGAAATAATTGGCATAAAAGTATTCTCCATGTCATTATACTGATGATGCTCTAAATATTCACAAGATGAATTCAACTAGGTAAAAAATGGACTACAGAGAAGCTCATTCAGTTTTTTTTTTCTAAACAAAAGGAAGAAAGGAAGACTAAAAACATTTTAGATGAAAACAATCACAAAAAACATGACACTTGGCATCCACACACCATTTATAAAACATAGAACTATGTATAAACATGACTGCTATTTATTTTTAACAAAAGGGATAACAATCACCCTGTTATTTAGTCAAAAGTCTTTGTTGGTGCTGACATATACACATTCAGCAATATCAGTCTCTTTCCTCATCAGTTGCTTTGTGTAAAATTTTGGATTACGAAAGAATCATAAACTGACTTGACCCTAAAATTAATGACAGCAAAAGATTGGATGGTGTTGCTCTCCCTTATTTGAAGAAATGAATTAAGTTGGATAATGTATGTTTGATTTAATTGGTAAAGATAATGATAGTGATCATCCAACAAATTGCACCACCCTATTACCAAAAAGATTTTGTCTCTTGGTTATTTTGCAGTATCTTTTTGAAAGTCTTAGTTCATGTCAATTGGTAATTCTTTGTTGATTAATGGGTAGTAGGTTTGGATTTGTAGAGTAAAATTATTTTGTATATTTATAGACTTCTGTCATATCTCCATAGACTCGACAATAATACAGACTAAGAAACTTGGTCCTCCTCAGTTTCTTTTCATATCATATGTTCCTCATTTCAGGTATCAATTTAGTGGCTCTTTTTTATAGTCATCAACTGATGAAGGTACCATTATTCATTTTCCATCATTGATTACTGCCCTTTTTCTGGTCAGAGAACACTGCTATCAGACTATCTTTCATGTAAATGAAGGAGACCACATAAGACTATAGATCCAGTCTGCTTTCACCAAAAACATTCATAGATTCACGTTTCAGCCTATGAAAAGGAAAACTGAATTCAAACCAACTGTATTCTACTTAAAAATTTGCGTTGTGTCATGTTCTGCCCATGGCAGAGTGGTTGGCTGAATACATACATCATATAGTCAATGCTATCTAAGTAAAGAGAAGAGCTACATGTTATTAGGTAGTTGTCTTTAATTCCTTGGCATTTTAGTTTAATTAACACAGTATTTTCAGTTCAGAATTTGATGTAAATCTAATATCATTATCACTTCATCAAAATGCACCATCAAATTTCTCTTCTTGTGGTTTATGTAATGACAATTTGAAGTGTTTAGGGAAAATGAAGTACAAAATTAACCAATTTTTAATGAAGTAACAAATGTTACTTAAAAGCTAGCCAAATGAGTTACAAAAGTTACATAAAAGCTAGCCAAAATTAACTAATATTAGTTTCTTGTATGAAGCTATGAATAAAAGCTGTCCAAATTCACTTTTCTATTATTGAAAACAATGTTTTAACATTACTATATTATTCAAGCCATATCACCATAAAACATTAATGCTGAAATTTTCAATTTAATTAATAGTTATTGCAATAGAGCAGGAAATATTTTAAAACATTTAACTTGATTTATTACTGTCTGGTATAAATAAATTTAGTTTCATCTTACTTGGCGTAAACAATAGAAATATTTCTTAAAAATTGAGATAAAAACTAAAATGTCTGACTTATGTAAGTATATAAAACTATTGTTGGTAAAAGAATATTTTTTCATTGAGAAAGTAAGTTTTACTTGTGATGATATTCCATGTCTGTTGTTTCATTTCTTTATGTCGTATTTGTAATTTTGCTGATTTTTTTTCGCCTCAAGATTGTATTTATCTTATCTGATATTTGAGTCTAGGTCAATCATATGTTGAATGGTTAGTTGCCAGTTTCTAGATACCAGAGGTTCTTAATTAGTAGAGGTGTTCACTCTCATTGGAGCTTCTAAAGATGTCTGTTAGAGGTGTCAGGATGTTGTCTCTCAAGAGGGTCTGAATAATATTGTTACTTCATAGGGAAAGGAATCTGATAAGTGTCTAGTGCTTTGAAATTGCCACAATCAGAGAAAAAAGTTAAGAACCAGTGTTTTTTTTGTTTTGTTTTTTTTCAGCAGTCTTTCTTTTGAGTTTCTTTTTTCTTGATAAAAGAAGGCATTTTGAAGGTTTGTTTTATGAAGTATTGGACTTAATTAATAAGTTAGGTCTCTAATCTTTTAAAACAAATTTTAGACTAACTAGAATAATAAAATGGTTTAAAAATAAAATGTAAGGGTTGACTGATAAAAAAAATCCTGAATAATATCTAATAAACATAGATTTATTCTTGCTCATGTCAACAGAAATGGTACATCTCTCACATCTTCAATTGTATCTTATTTACTACTGTTATATTCCAAGTTAAGTTTTGTTATGATACATAAACACATTCATCTGAGTGAGAAAATAGAACAGCTTATAGGTTGTTTCAGGACACTGCTTGACTGGCAGACCAGTAAGCAATCATGTGACAAGGAATTGAATCTTTTCTTCATCAAACAGAAGGCTCTGCAGACTGAAGGTATAGACACTTCCTAGATCCTATCAAAAGCATATAAATAACACCCTGCATCTTACATCTCACATCTTTAACAGACAGTAGTTCTTCCTCTTTCCTCAATGGCCAGACATGGATAACACTCAGAACATATTCTCTTGGGACCAGGCCACCAAAGGATAGCCCAAAACAAGTGATCAATGAACTTAGAACTCAAAATCAACAAATTTGTAAGCCTCCTGAACTAACATAAGGAAAAGAAACCTCTTGTATATTTCTGTATATAAATGCCAACCTAATTGTTGATGGTATTGTTGTTTCCTACCATTTCTTTTACCCTACTATCCAGCAATAGTTTCTCCTCTTCTGCATTCTCTTTCGCTCTCTCTTTCTCTCTCTGTCCCTCCCATGTTATACAGGAATATAACACAACCCAATATTGTATATGATTAAGACCAATAAAGAGGAATCTGGTATGATAATGTGTAAGCAAACAACGTTATTTAACTGCTACAATAAAAGTGACTTTCAGGGAGTTAAAAACAATCACAGGTCAATGGTGCTTTTTCCACTTCAAGAAAATTTTTCATTTTTCTAACTTTCACCATGTCTAAGTGATTTTAGCAAATTAAAAACTTTAAAATATCATTCTTTCTTGTTCAGTTCAATGTACATTTTTTGATGATTGTATTCTCAACCCAAAAGAAAATCTGCATAGAGTAGCCAGTCTTAACTTCTGAGCTGAGGAGTTATCATTATTTTGCATAAATCTATTTGAACTACAGTTTTAATCTTGCATATTATCATCCCAATGTTTTAACTGTTCTACCTTTCAGATGTCTGTTGTATTCAATAAAATTCTGGGAATTATGAACTTAAGTCTTTATTCAGTTGTCACAGACGTGACGGTCAAGAACTTGAATTCGATGATAAAGTCAGTCATAACTTACCTTATCGCTGCCATAAAAGAGCTCGTCTTTGTTTGGTGTGTGGAGCTTTAATGTAAGGAGGAAACAAGTACGCACTGGAACCGGAATATTTATGCATATTGACAACATGTAACCAGCGTGCTTTGCCAACTATAAAAGAAGGGCATAGTGAGGGTTGTGGAAAGACTCTTTGCACTTGAGGGATAGAGAGTACTATCGAAGATGGTGTTGTCAGTGAATAAGACGGAAGACTATTGGATACGGTGTTGCTTGAAGGAGGATTCAGCAAGTAACTGAGTTCCAATCACGGATTACCTCTTTACCTCTTTGGTGTTGCTTTGTTGTTTTTTTTTCTTTTCATTCTTCAAGCTATTTCGGCATAAATATGATGGACAGTAAGGCCTTTGATGTCCGGCTAATCCCGGAATTCAGCAGTGCAATAACTGATATGCCCATTGTTGAATGGATCAAGAATGTAGAGTTGGTCTGTGAACTCTACATCATGGACAAAGTCGAGCGCATTGTGACTACAAGGTGGTGCTTTTGCCATTCACAGAAGGCTTAGTAAAGAGCAGAGGGCAGATGCAGAACAAATTAAACATAACTGCATACACAGCAAACAAGTTCAATGCATTCGACCTGTTCGTAACACGACGTCTTCATCCTGGAGAAACTGTTGACGAATTTTAGGCTGATTTGCATCAGTTGGCTCGAGAACCGCTACTTGATCAATGGATTATTATGCAGTCAATCTGGCCCTTCAATACAGATACAAGTGTTGCATGTAGTCACTGATTCAGTATGTGTGCAACCGTGGGTATCCGACACCCTAACAGGGAAGGTGCATGTAAACACAAAGGCAGCTGGCAATATTCCGGTGAGGTAGCGCTTTGGAACTGTGAGATTTGGTAGAGGAGTACATGCTGATGATGGACATAACACTGGTGAAATCCAGTCAAAATTGTGCTGACAGCCTCACCAGAGTGCCACAAAGTTGACTTGATCTGCACAAGAAAGGAGGTGAACTGATGCCTGAAAGTTGTGCTGCTGTAATGAGCCAATTAAGCAAAAGTCATTCACCAAAAGAGTGGCCACCCAGGCGTTAAGAGGACACTGTACTTTGTGAGGATTATCAACCTAACGGTATCCAAAGAACTTGTTAAATTGGTAGTCAGAGCCTGTGAAGCCTGCCAATCAATTAATCCAGCACCAGTTCATTAGGAAAAAAGGTATCTGAGCATGAAGAAAAACTGGAGTAGGTTGGCAATGAACGTGACCCATTATGATGGTGGACATTTTCTGACGCTTATTGATTGTGGTCCCGCCTGTTTCGCAATATGGCGGCCACTGCAATGGCAAGACTTCATCAGCATCATTCGTCAGCTGGAGGTGATTTTTTATGAATAAGATATTGACCGACAATGAAACCGCATTCACTTGCAGGCAATTTAAGGAATTTATGAGCAGCTGGGATGCACATTTGAAGTTCCGGTGTGTTCACAGACTAGCCAGGAATGGCATCATGAAATACAGTCACAGAAGCATTAAAACCATTGCAGCCTGGAAGAGTTCTCCTGTATTGGAAAAGGTCTACTGGTACAATATGACACCCAAGGACAACCTCTCATCTTCCACGTTGCTGGCTGATGTGCTATATAGGTACCACATCTGAGTGAGAGACATTGATGCCATGCCCCTGCCTGAACCACAAATAACTGGGGGGAGATACAAAAAGGGAGATATTGTATGGGTTAAGACCCTTCACGGTAGGTGCACAACCATGTTAGGAACTGGATGTATAACTGAGGTGATCAGTCAGCAGTTGGTATGGGTCAATGGAACACCTCGTCACATTAAAGATCAATACCCTTTTCGAGGATCACATCCCTCAGATGACGAAGGTGACACAGAAGATAGTGAGTGGCTAATCTACTTGGGGTTGGGTTTAGGAAGTGATCCCACCGATATTGGTGGCTCACCAACAAATCCTGACATGCCCAGTGAGAGCTCCCCTGAGTAGGAGGAAATCCAAATGATCCCTCTTTGGAGGAACATCCAAAATAAAAGACCACACCCGCACTGTCATTTGTGTGATCCAGAGATCAGGGGGAGTGTCACAGACATGATGGTCAAGAACTTGAATATGATAATAAAGACAGTAATGACTTACCTTATCGCTGCCATAAAAGAACTTGTCTTTGTTTGGTGTGCGGAGCTTTAATGTAAGGAGTAAACAAGTACGCACTGGAACCACAATATTTATGCATATTGACCACGTGTGACCAGCATGCTTTGCCAACTATAAAAGAAGGGCATAGTGAGGGTTGTGGGAAAACTCTTTGCACTCGAGGGAAGACGGTGTCATCAGTGAATAAGACAGAAGCCTATTGGATATGGTGTCGCTCGGAGAAGGGTTCAGCGAGTATCTGAGTTCCAGTCACAGATTACCTCCCTCCCTCTCTCTCTCTCTTTGATGTTGCTCTTTTGTTTTTTGTTTTTTTCTTTTTCTCTTCATTCTTCATAAGTTTATTATTCTGCAGTTCATATTTGGAGATATCTTCTACCAGTTAATTATTTCTTATTAATTAGTTTTTTCAACCAAAGCAGATTTTACAATCTAATCCAGGGATTGAATTCAAAAGAGTCAGGTAACTTAACTGATTTTATTTCCTGGCCTGTTGATCTAATCATATAAGGAAGTTTTTTTTTAACATTAAACTTGATGTTTACCCTTTTATAATCATAATTTCTCTGCTTGCTTTATTATTAGAACATTCTAAATGAAATAAGAAATGTTTGAAATATCTCAATTTTGATAAGTACAGTTTTTACCCAACACCTCACTCTTAAAAAATCTCCTTCATTCTGTTCAAGACAAGATATAAGTGTGTGTGTATGTGTATCTAGAGTGGGAAAAAAAGAAAATGGAAAATACTTCTATTTTTGTATTTTGCTGGTGACCTTGCACGAAATAAAACCAGATAATTTTTGTATATCAATTTACTAAAATTTTATGCATATAAATGATAGAACTACAAATTTATGGGGGACATCTTCATTAGACAAAAACATGAACAGAAGACAAGAATAAACTTTTTAGCCATTAATACTTTCCTTATCATAAATTAATAAATGCGCTGTATTCTGTGTAATATATGGTTGTATGTAATGTTTATTCAGTTTAATGCTAGATTCCCTTTGAATGTGTAAGATACTTTGCTGCTTGGATTTATAGGTGGAAAAATTGTGTACCAGTTGAGAAGATAAAAAGGATATGTTGTAACATAATCAAATATGACACTCATTCATAGATTATTGAAAAATATATCAACCAATAAAAAAGCAAAGATGAGAATACTAATCCAGATAATTTGCAGAATCATTAGAATTTTTATCTTCAAACTTCAGACAAGAAAAATAAATATATCATCAAATGAGTATTTCTTTTCTTTTTTGTTGCAACATTAATGGTATAAGACTTGGTTAATATATAACTCATATGACAGTACAAATAAAGAATAAATAAATGATCATTCTAGTTTGTTGCTTCAACTAATTACACCCTTAAAGATACCTGTCTTTCTCCCAACGTTGGCTTCATACTTTCCTGTTTTTCTATCTCCTGGGGTTGAGTCATTTTCTTTTACATGCATTAAGGCCACTTTAGCCTAAAGTGACTTGTTATCCTATATCTTGAATATTAGTCAGGGGGAAAATGAAAATTTCAAAAATCTACTTGAGAAAATGTTTTGCCGTTTGAATATTAGATGAGCAAAAACTGACCATTACCAATATGTTCTTAGAAAATAATGAGTCAAGAAAAATCAAGTTAATTCTTTCTATTGTTTTAAAGTATTTTTTTTCAAAAGAATAAAAGATGATAATGATTTGAAGGAGAAAGTTAATGAAATTAATTAAAGAATATTTAATATTAGAATTCAAATGGTTGATTTGGTATTATGGAAAAGCCTCAACTATCAGATGTATATCATATGATGACAAATTATATTTTTAAAAAGTCTTCTAAAATTTTCTTATATAAATACTTTGGATGAAGGAGATCAGTTCAGAAGTGTTTGCTCAAACAAATGTTCATTCTGTACAATTTTTTAAGCATCAAAATCTACTGTTAACTTGACTCACTTAAATTCAGTAAAAATAATATCATCTTACAAAGAGTGTTTTTCACACATTAATTTTTTTTACTCCACTGATGCAAGTGAATAAAAACCCTGAATTGTATAAAATGTGATTCCTTTCAATAAGTTATGATTTTTTAAGTTTAAGAGAAATAATTTATGACTTAGCTGTAAGAATTCCAAAAATATAATACATTTCAGTAACCATGGCATGATTTTAAATTATATCTATAAATGTTCCATGAAGTAATACTTTTATTTTTTTACACTTACAATTTATCTGATGATTTATTTTCATTAATGAGTTGATGATATATGTGAGTGCATTGAAGACTTTCAGCACATCTTTATTTTTTGATAGGGAAAAGGGTAGGGAAAAAATGACATTTGAAAAATCTATGATTAATTATGTCAATACTTGGTTGGATGAACATAACTTTTTTAGTGCCTGAAAAATATATCTATTGTATTGTTATATTTACAAATAATATCTTTATTTGTAAGTTTCTAAAAAATCAAATTTTAATATGATGGATTTTTCTTATTAGACATTTCATTATGAGTTTAGACTGAATTTTTCATTAAATTTTTTTTTTAGGTTTTATCAGAATACTTTTTGGCCCACCAATTCTTTCTTCAACTGTTAAATAACAAAAATTTGGAATAAGAAATTAGTTTTCTATGAAACTTCAGTATAATAACATCAACCATGTTAAAGAAATAAATTAAAACTAATAATAAAACAAACCTCTATCATTATGATAGGATTTTTGTTAACATTGTAAAAAATCAGCACATTGTAGCAAATTCTTTATTAGCTCAATATTGTTAAAATTCTCTAATTAAGCATAACAGTTTTCTAATCAAATTTGAAACTCAAGAAAAATAATTTCATGCTTGTGATCACACTCACTTCATCCTTATAATTTCTAAGTAGAGATAACTATTAAACTCTAATTGTAGAGTACTTTCCCTTATTTATTTGTTTATTTGTAATTTTTGTATAAATTCTCTAATTGGATGTGACTTAACATTGAGCTTGATGGCCAGCAAGAGTTGTTTTTCTGGACAACTTGGATTCGTAAAGTAGTTAAGGGGAAGTGGTTTTTGTATGTACTCATTATTTTTATCTTAAATTGTTGTGGCATACCAGTAACACAACTGTTTATGTCTTTATGCATAACTTAACTGAAGAAACAACTAACTAATATGCAATTTAGAGTCATTGATTTTTTAATAAACGGAAATATAGTTTATTGATGCTTGTCACTATTTGCTTTTAACATAACAACTTTTTGCTGTGATTGATTGGACAGATGAAATAATCATAGGAAAGTTGTTTGTCTAAATATCACTGAACTAATCATGTTTTCAACTATTACTGCATGAGATAGACCAAATTTAGATTTCTGGCAATAAGTGAAGAAAAAAGTGTATTCATTCCTTTCCCAGGAGTATCTCTGTGAAGTGAAATATAAACAGTCCTATCAGGAATTTGAGCTTCATCCACTGATTCTGTTTTTCATGCCACTAACCATTACACCACATTTTGCATGGCTTATTAGGTAATTAACAAATGTCTAGAGAACATTGCCTAATTATGACAGCTTTAGAAGCCTAATTAGTTTTTCATAGATAGCAACATAACTAACTCCTAAAGGAGTTCAACAACCATTAATTAAACTCATTCATTATTAAGATCTCATAAACAGAATATTTTTGATTTTACAATAAAGCCTGATTTAAACAAAAATATCTCAAGATTTTTTTATTTTTATTTTATCATAACATTTATTTAATACCAGGAAAATATTTAACTATCACTTATACAAAATTCTAAAAAATGAAAAATGTTCAGTTTTTAGAGTTTTTTTTTTTTTAATAATCAAAAGTATGCCAGTAATTTTATAGTCCATTTTTATTTTGTTTCCTTTGCTACTGGACTTATAAATTATAATATTATCTATACTCATTTTTATTTAACTGACTCAGTATGTATATACATGATTCAATGCAAAAACCTTTCCATTAAAAAAAAGATTGATTTAAATAGCCACCGATATAACTATTCTGAAATTTGAAAGAATCCAAATTCCAGTCCCAAGGGTTTTAATAAGAGATTTATATACCTGCATGTATGTAATTAAAAAATATGACCGAAAGATGAAAACTTAGTTGTTGAAATTAAGAATATAGGCATATAACATTTGGGGGAGTCTTTTTTAGATAACTTGTTCACATAAATTGTCAAGAAATGGATGATAAATGTTGGTTACTCCAAGATCTTAAGATTCACATGGTATACCCATCCAAGATGATCAAAAGTATGGCTGCCCTTTCAACAGATATTAGAATACCCTGACAGTATCACCTGCAGAGGGCTAAGAGGCCCTCTCAAAAAGAGTATCATCTTGAGTATGATACTAAACTGCATCTAATGGTGAGGTTCTAGTTCTTGATATTTTGGAAGTTTAGAGTACCTCTTCATGGCCATTGCTCCTGGGTCCACTCTGTCCTGGAGTGGTAGTACCTGTTAAGGTTCCACCAATGAGTCAAATAGATCTGTTTGAAAATTATTTGTATTAGATAGGAATACTTTATATATAAGTATAAATTATTTATATTAAGAATGGTTACTTGAAGCTATAATTATTTAATATGGAGTATTATTAATTACTGAAACCATGTAACTATGTGCAAACAAATAGAAATAATTACTTGAAAGTGTTTAATTGTGTATAAATTAATATTAGTTAGGAATACTTGAAACCATACAATTATATGCAAAATATTAGAATTAGGGATACTGGAAACCATATAAATGCATGACAATTATTTGTATTAGATAGGGATACTTGAAACCATACAACTGTATGTAAATTATTTTTATTAGGAATAGTTGATAGCATGTAATTATGTAGCACTTATGGAACAATTACACAAATAATGTGAATATAAATGATATAATTCTTTAATCTCTCGATATAGAATAACTCTAGACTGGTTGACATGTTGTTAAAATTGCTCAAAAGTATTGTTAAAAGCAAATATATGTAGAGAGAGACACAAAATGCCTCTTCAATTAGCAAATGTGTAAGTGAGTGTATATATATATATATACACACACACACACACACACATATATATGTGTGTATACATATATATATATATATATATATATTTATATATAAAGAAGTTAAGTGTGTATATACATACATACATACAATGCAAAAAAAAGATGGCTCACCAGATTGTTAGATTTATCATTAGCAAGTTTTTGTCACAGTCCATTTTGAGTGCAGTTTTGTTGCATTTATTTATGTTATCTCAATTCAATGTTGATCTCAAGAGTAAGAAATGGTCAGATTTTGTCAGTTTCAGCAAATATTTCTAGAAATTCCTAGGAATTCATTCCAAGTGAACTAACCATTTGGAAGAATCTCTGAAGACTGCTAATCCAATTTAATCTTCCCTTCCTGAGGAACAGTAAATATTCCTGCAGGCTTTAACTGTGTTCTTTTAGTCTTAAACATTTATCACATAAACCAGTGTTTATCTTCTTCCATCAGATTTACAATCTTGACAAGTAATCCTTGCTGTCAGTTTGGAAATGTCCTTGGCTTTTCATCCTATTCCTTAACAAACAATTCATTCACTCATCCTTGGTCATTCACAGAGACTAATATTCCCATCCAATTTTATATTTGTTTGTAACAAACTGTACATTTCTCAGTCACCTCATCAATCTTATGCAAATATTATCACATAATTGGTTATTTTTTCAACATAGGACTGCTTTTCCCATTACAGAGAATCTAAGAGATTGAAAGCCCTTTAAATATAAATTTTCATTGCATCCATGTTTTATCTGGTTACATTTTATTTTTATTAGTTTATTACTAGTTTGCTCAAATAATCACACAAAATGGTAATAGGTTATGATGAACCACTTGAAAGCAGTGTGTAAAAAGGTCTCTTTTTTGTAGTTTTTCAAGTGAACTATTTTGAAGGAATATTCAGACTATTGACCTCATCTTTATTATTATAATCACAATGTTTTGGCTGATATGTCCTTCAACCTTCTTCAGGTGTTTCATGTCAAACTTAGGCATCCACACAGAATCTCAAATTGAACCCTTTATTTGAACCTCTTGGGAAGACTGTTTCAATTCTGTTAACAATGTACAAGTGTTAAGTTATAGTAAGTATTCCGTGTTAATCTTACCTGTTGTTAGGATTGAACCTGCAACCTCAAGATGATTTCATTCAGAAGCACCTTCCAAGCAAACACCTTATCCACTTGACAGACAATTCAGAGGGAATTTTTGGAACCTATAAACCTAATTTTTCCATCATGTTTTATTTTTCATTGAGACTTTTTGATTAATGCTTCCCAAACTGTATTCATCTCTATATTATGGATACTCAAAAGAACACTGTAGCCTAACATGTGTGCCGCTTCTTTGAGACATCTTATTTTCCAATTATAAATTGAATTACCATGACCCAAAACATCCAGCAAGCACTGCATGCAACATATGGAACCACTGGACAGCTATTTTGACCTTATTAAGTCTCATCAGCAGTGTATACAATGATCTCCCCACTGGAAATCAAACCAGCGACTACATATTGCAGTGCTGAAACTCTACTACTGGTCAAGGAAATAATAAAGAAATAAATAGATATACATTTTTTTTAGTAAAGGAATTATATTTTAAATTGAATACCATGACCAGAAAATATGGCAATCACTGCATGCGACATACAAAACCAATGGACAGTGGTTTTGAGCTTATGAGGTCTCATCAGCAGTGTGTACCATAATCTCCCTCACTGGAGATTGAACCAGTGACCACAGAATGCAGAGCCAGAACTCTACCCTTAAGCTACAGGTCCACATCACACACAAGTGATGCTAAATCAACTAGTCAAGGTAAATGTCTGGCCAATTAACCTGATGTGTCTTGTAGTTACGTCCATACTCTTTACAGAGGACATGATCACCTCCAGGGCTACATCTTCCCAAGAGGACTGGAGATACGCATCCATGTACTTATAACCTCATGGGCAAGGAAATAGATATACATTTTTTTAAATAGAGGAATTATATTATAAATTGAATTACCATAACCAGAAAATCTGGCAAGCACTGGATACTACATACGGAACCACTGGACAGCTGTTTTAGCCTTATTAAGTCTTATCGGCAGTGTATACCGTAATCTCCCTCACTGGAGATTGAACCAGCAACTACAGAATGCAGAACCAGAATTCTACCACTGAGCTACTGTAGTAATGTATATTTATCTTCCAATGTTCTTCCTTGTCTATTATTTTAGCTTTTAATCCCACAAGGACCAATGGTTTTCTTTTTCCTTCCAGATATGGTCAGCTATACTTGACTTTTTAATTTCTGTTACTCCAACACATTTTCATATTTAATATAAATAGCATAAACAGGATTTGTTATCAAATAACCTACAAGGATTGATATGCCATAAACCAACCAATTTAATCTAACCTTATCTGTGGTAAATGAATGAATAATGTTGAATAGAATTATTAGTACTTGAGAGCTCACTGTGTACAAAGAAATGAGCTCTGGCTTGGTTAAAAATGTTACCTACAGATTATTCCTTTACAAATCATATATATAACATACATGTATAAACAAGATTTGGCATTAAATAACCTACAAAGGTTGATATGCCATAAAAACCAACCTGACCAAACTACTTTATCTTGATGTTATGATATGAGTAAGAATGAATATGGTCATTTTTATTAGGGGATTTGTAATGAACTTAAATTCTAATTTGTTGTTAATATTTATTAGTAAAATGTCTAGGAAAGGTGACATGTTATTTTCTAGTTCATAAGTAAAATCAACGCTAGGTTCAATATGGTTTACTCTATCTGTAATTTTTGTTCAGTCATTATTCTGTGGATATGATATATCATGTATATAACAAAAATTGTTAGAATCTTTGGGTATTATGAATTTAAAGAGATTAGATTCTAGAAATTCAAGAAAAAGGTCTCGAAGGATCCCACTAAGAGGCAAACCCATAGGTAAACAGGATTTTTGTTTATAAAAAAAAAACAGTTTCATGCACAATGTGCAAATTTTAATTATTTAGTGAATCAGTAAAAGTAATGTAATATTTGTTTTGTTGAAGTGAATTTCTGAACATTTGAAACATTTTTTAACATCAATATTAGTCTATAATGATTTTATGTTGAGACTGGCTAGAGATTTGATTTCTTTGTTGAAATTATTGATTTTGTTGAGTAAATCACCAGAGTTGTTGATGTGCAAATTGTTAATCATGCATAAGAGAGGGCAAAAGATTTTGCAATGTTATGAGGAGTAGATCCAATTCTAGAAATAATTGACCTTAAAGGAATTCCAGGTTTATGGGTTTTAGGAAGACCATGAATTATCTATCTGCCATTTATACTTTCCTAGTATTTATTGGGTTGTACTTGGTGGCAAAATGTCTATTCACTTGTTGATAAGTCTTTATCACCCAGTGCCTTATTACTAGTTGGTGATTTTCCCTCTTTGGACCAATGCCAATTAGTACTTACAATAATTGTGCATTTTCTGAAAAAGATCTGACCTTCTCTTCTGGTCATAACAATTTGGCTTTCATCAAACTCACTTGAATCAATCTTTTTGCCTATAACTATAGCATTCAACACATCAAAATGAAGTACTCAAAGTTAGGTTACCTGGTTATATACCTTTGGTCCTGACATAGACAGCTTTTAGGGGACAGTAGCTGTCATTCTTGACACTTTCACTGGTCAGTCTCTTTTTATGTATGTATGTTATTTCAACAGTGCAC
The DNA here is from genome assembly GCA_963585895.1 of Sepioteuthis lessoniana. Taxonomy (NCBI): domain Eukaryota; kingdom Metazoa; phylum Mollusca; class Cephalopoda; order Myopsida; family Loliginidae; genus Sepioteuthis; species Sepioteuthis lessoniana. The sequence continues at coordinate 105,622,667 of OY757919.1, forward strand.
ATGAACTAGGTAGAGCAGCTATCTTTTGAGAGATTGTTAAAGGTGATGGTAGTGACTAGTTGTTAGAATAAGTAGGGTTTTTTTTGGTCAACTTCCCAGAATTTTTGGCACCCAATCAGATGGGATCTTACTGCACAGGTATGAGCAGACACTTTTGTATAGTGTCAATTATTCAACTGTGAGATGACATTGAATAAGTTTGTGTATTGTGTGATCATCACATTTATCATAACAGTTTACCTTATCATTCTTAAAATCTTGTGCTAGTTTTTTTGTAAAATATTTCAGTACTAAAGCGAGTATCATTAAATAAGTTTCCAGACTTTTTTTGTATGGGCACTTTTATTGATATTACATACATGAAACTCTAGTCCCCTTTGAAGTAGTCTCCTCCGGCTGCAGTGCACTTGTTGTACTGTTCCAACAACTTCTGGAAGGCCCCATGGAAGTCCTCTTGTGTGAGCATGTCAATGACCTTCGTCACAGCCTCTTTCATCTCCTCAATTGTCTCATAACGACAGCCTCTGAGCTTAGGGAATAACCAAAAGTCACAGGGAGCAAGGTCTGACTATAGGCAGGGTGAGGAACTGTCTTGATGCCCATCTTGATCAAATAGTCTGTGACAACGGAGTTGTGGACTGGCGCATTGTCCTTGTGGAAATGCCACTGACCTGATTTAAAGAGTGCTGGGCTCTTCCGACAGAATCTCTCCCTGAACTCCCTTAAAACCTCAACATAGTAACCCTAACCCTTTGGCCAATCAACTCTGGTGTATTGACTCCTCCCTCACCTCTCATCTTCTCTCACAGACTGCCTGCCTTCCTTGAATCTCTTATGCCACTCAAAAACTGATGCTCAATTCATGCAAGATTGTCCAAAAGCAGTCTGAAGCATTCCATACGTTTCTGAGGCATTTTTTTCAAGTTTAAAACAGAATTTTATTGCATATCTTTCTTCTAAAGTGTCCTCAAGTCCAGGTTGCATTTTTGAAATTCACTAGCTGTGACAATCAGGCTTTAGTAGGGTGTATTCTAATTGCTGCTGTAGCTGTTCATTTGAACCTGAAATCATGAAAATTGGCCTGTCATCTCATAAGATGTATAGCAATAACATACTGAATTTTCAAGAGTCTACAGCAATTTTAAATGCCTCTACAAAAAAGTCTGGAAACTTATTGAATTTACCACAAAAGCATACCACATCTCATCAGTCTAGATTTGTTTCCTCTACGATTTTTGGTTTGTTCTTAAAGTTGAAATAGCTTTTAAAAGGGACATTGCAAACTTTGTATGATTATCACTGGGAATGTTATGAATTAGCTGGTAGTGATCTTGAAAGAGGACTTTGCAGACTACTTTTGAAAAGTATAAAGAAAATACAGATAAATATTTGAGGTTTCAAATTTACTACTTTGAATGGGATACTAAAGTACGATTGTGTGCATTAGGTTGGCTATCTCTCTGTGTGTGAGTGTGTGTGCACATATTATATAAAATTTTGTTGTAGAAATAACAGCTTTTCTGTCTGTAAATTGTTGTTGAGAGGACTTACCATTTATTTCCAACAACATACCTCTTCTATCTTGCTCAACTTATCAGTTCTTATATAAAAAGTTTATTAGTTCTAATTTGCACATTTACCTTTAAAAATTTAATTGTGACAAGTTTGTTTTGTTATTCATTTTCAATCAGGTCTTTTGGGGTCTTTATAAATGACTTTCTATTTTGTTGATTGCTTTTGTAATTAAAGTGATTAGATATTTAATAAAACCATTTTCTTCCCAGAAACTGGTAATGATTTTACTTTTAAGGTCACAGTATAATCTGTTTAATCAGTTTATTAATGTATTTATCTTTGTTTAAAAAATAGAAGCATCTTATCATTAAAAATGAATAAAACAGCTTTTCCCCCTTGCTTCCCCCCACCCCCAAAAAGCTTGAACAGTTTTTGTGCAAAAAAAACCCCAACAAACATTACAGAATATGGGAAGAAAAGAAGTTTAAGCAAATACAGAAATCCAATTAGGAGATTTTGTTTCTGATAATAAATTACAAAAGAGTTTTATTTTTAAATATCTGAAATGGTTACTCTGCTTTCCAATTTATAAAAAAGGAAACAGACATTTAAAAAAAAAAGCTTGCAGATTTGTCCCTTTTTTATTTTAAATCAATGGAAAGAATATTTAGCTGGAAAAGTAAAAATGACGCTTTGGTTTTGGTTTTGTGTATTTGCAGTGTGACCAAACTATGATTTTCCCCTTTGGAGAAACATTTTGTTTCAATGAAAGTGTATACATTTCTAATTTCATTGAAAGAAGTTTAAAAGACTATTTGATCTATTTATTGATTTAGTTTGCATCTCACTGCTGCCATTATGGCCCCCTTTTTGTAGGACTTAGATTATGCTCTCTGTATTCCCTTTTGAGGAGTACTCCCTCCAAAAATCTTCATCTGATGATGAGGCTCCAGTTTTGGAGATTGTGGAGTACCCCTTGATTACCATCCTTGGTCCACTCTGACCTAGCATAGTAGTACCTGTTAGAACTCCATCTATGATCAAATAGACCTTTTTAAAAATTATTCATACTCAATAGGACCCTTTGCAAAAAAAAATCTCTTAAGACACATTTCAAGAAAAAATCTAAATAGAATGAACATGATTCCCTAAACTCTTAGCTTAAAATAAACCTAGATAGTTTGACATGCTGCTAAAGTCAATTGATCAATCAACCTATATATATATATATATATATATATATATATACTCACACATACACAGCACTGTCAGAGAAACTTAGCATATGTTGACTGTATCTTCTGTGGAGGAGTATACTTGGTATGTCTAAATTTCATCTGAGAGAGAGGATCCAGTTCTGGAGATCTCAGGAGTGTTGAGTACTTCTTCACTGCCATTACTCCCAGGTCCACTCTAACCTGGAGGAGTAGTACCTGTAAGAGTTCTATCTATGGGTCAAAAAGATGTGTTTAAAACCTATTCATATTTAATATGACCATGTGCAAAAAAAAATCAGATGAAACAACTACACAAAAAAAATGTAAAAATAAACATACAGTTAACACAGTTCTTTAAACTCTTGACATAAAATAATCCTAGACAATTTGACATGCCACGAATCAATCATAAATTATTTAATTATTGTTGTAACATCATGATTCCAAATAGTCCATGGATGTAGCACTACCCCTTAGGTATCAGTCAGACCTTGTGGTAACCTCACCTTGATAAAAAGAGACACCCACAAAATACCATCTATTGGTTTGTTTGATACAAAAGTTTATTTGCTACTCTCCTTACATAGTAGTTGCCTAAAAGAGAGAGATAGTGTATGAAATGCATCAACTGCTTTAAATAGAGAGAATAAACTGTCATAAGATGAGAGAGACATACACAGACCTTGCTATCTTGTTTTTCACCTCGATCCTTTTCTGTTGTAGTTCTCATGCATGGCTTCTCTGGGTTCCATCTTCACGGCCGGTCTGGAACTGACTTTTTTCTGTTTTCTATTTTGCAGCCACTTTAACAACTTTCCATTTGAGTTTGTTTCAGTCAATCACTGTCCATAGGTTGATTGCTGCTGATACTTTCTCTTTTTAACTTGGATGCTTGCTTGTTGCTATCATGATCTGAATTTCAAGGTTACCTTCCATTGTACCATAACAGTGTCAAATAGATGTTTGTACCACCAGGTGGCAAACTGGCTCATGCATGTATTGCTATGTCTTAAGTTGCAGTTGGACCCTGTTGTAACCTCACTGTGGGAAAGGGTGATGAATGCCCAAAACTCTATCTTAGTTCACTAACACAAAAGTTTATTTGCTACTACACTTTTAAAGTAGTTGTTGAAAGAAAGAAACAGAATAGAAAAACTGAGTTGCCTGCATTAGCTGGACAAAGAGAAATGATGTCATGAGAAGAAAGAGAGCAGATCTTGTCAACATTAGCAGCATGAAGATGATCAGCATGTGCCTATGTGACCTTATTTGTTAAATGGTTCTTAATTCTGTATGATACCAGATCCATTTTTCTTACTATTATGTAAAAATGGATTTCATCACTTATCCAGCTTCCTATCTCTTTAATGGTTCTTATAAAATAAATGGTTTTAAATAGTCTGTGTGTAGGTATGAGATAAAAGATTAAATAAATCTTATTTAACTTATATAAAAAATCCTAACTGAATCAGTTTTTGTTTACAACTAAACCAATTGCAAAAAAAAAAAGGAAAATCTCAAATTGTTCTCACCACTTACTGATCCAAGACTTTACCTTAAACAAAATTTATCAAATCTAATAAAAAACATTCATCACAATTGAAAAAAAAAACACTACTTTCCTATTAATACATTTTTAGAAAAATGATTTTAAAATAATGATCACACAGGTTCATTTTAATACTAGATTGAGTCAAAAGTTTTGCAATATTTTGGTATATACTAGTTTGTGGCATGTCTATCATGTGACCCAAGCAGTTCACGCCATGGTTGGTAGTGTCATGGTGGTTTGTGCACCAATACATTGCACATTGCTTCACTCTGTGTGTGTTTTGAAAACTGCACAGATAATGTGCAACATAGTCTAATTTGGGAACTTAAGCTTTATAAGTTTGAAATGAGCCATAATGCTGTGGATGGAACCAAAATACATTTGTTGTGTAAAAGATGAAGGTGCAGTTGATCACAGGATAGTAACCAGATGATTCAAGAAATTTTGCTTGGGTTACAAGAACGTTGATCATCAGGCAAGTTCAGGCAAACCTAAAACCAGAGATTCAAATCTCATGCTGCAAACTACAGAGGTAATTCTAGTGAGTAGCACTGTGAGAGTATCAGGGGAGATTGAGATCTCATAGTCCAGTTTGGTTTGTAACCTTCATAACCTCAGTAAAAGTATCTAAAGCTGTAAAATTGTGCTCCATGTTACCAAAATATTGCAAAACTTTGGACTCACCCAGTGTATATGAAAAAAACAACCTTTTATTGAAGTAAGTTAAAGAATCTATTTCCATTTTAAAATGCATTTTTCCATCAACCAGTGGAATGGTATGATTATAGTTTCAAATTCAAACAAGTTTCTCCTCTTGATTCAAATTAGCTGTCTACAAATATTTTTGTTTGCTAATTAGCTTTTGTTCTTATTAAAGGCAAAATAATTTAGAAAATCCCTACATGCTGTTTTGTTTAAAAAATTTCCATAAGTCATCACCATTCTCACTCAGATCTAATATAAATGTACTTTGGATATGAGGGAAAATCAGATTAGTTTTTTTGTGCACATGATAATTGTATTGTAATTAATGTTATCTCTCCAATCAGGAAGTGCAGATTGTACCCTGGTTATCATTGTAGGAAATGGATTCAATGACGCTGTTTGTATTTTGGTTCACACTAATGTTTTGGAGATAGGCATGAATCCCTCTCTTCTCCCTCTACCCCCACCTTGTTATGGGTAAAATAGTAGGGTAGACTGAACTCTAACCTTGATGAGACAACAAATTGAAAAGGGATTCAGGAAGTTTTTATTGAGAATCCCCCTTTGATTGATCTCATACTGATCCCCTCTTTATACACATGCAGCAATGATCCCCTCTTTGGACACATGTAGTCTTGATCAGTTTCACATCCATATTACTACTGTATTGGTTACAGATACCATATTTTTCAGCTAATAAGACCCAATATTGATTTTTAATGATATCTCTATCAAGCATTTTTCAAAATAAACAGATTTTTGAATTTTTTTAATACATTCTGTCTCTCAGATCTCTTAATTATCAAAATTAGTTTATGGTAAACTTTCAAGTGTCTATAATTAGTTTTTTATAAACTGTAAGTGAAGAATTTTTTACTGTGGTTGGGAGATTTAATTTTCTTAAATTATTAAATGACTTGAAAGTGTAACAAAATTTTTATAAATCTTTTAATTTTCTAAGGAATAGTTACCTATGATATACATACAACACTATAAAATCTAGTTAATTCAAAAATATTTTGTGAATGCTTTTATAATCCTATCTTAAAACCCTTACCATAACTCCTTTACTTGTTATACTTTTATATGTATGTACAAAGTGCCATCCTAAAACTTAGGAAATTTAAACTGTGTACATAACCTGAATGCAAACAGACTTTAGCTCTGACTTCCTATGTAAGTCACTTTACAAACGACTGGTTAAGAACTATATCACAAGAGACATTGAAAACTAGGTTTTAAAGTAAGTGATTTTTTTGCATAGCAAATTTTTAGGTACTGTCTTATACATATAATGTTTATGGTACCTGTCTTAATAATTGATTTAGTTGTATATTTTTCAACTGGTGCTTATGGTTTGTGTTCAAACCTAGCTAAAAAGAAAAAATTTTGAATAATGATTTTTAAGTCAAGCATATCATTTTATATAACAGTTTGACATTAACTTAATCATCATCTTGTGTGGTCCAGTGCCATTTTAAGTTCAGTTTGGTATATATCAGTAAAACCAGAGTAACAATGTTTCTCTGCTTCTGAGGTCTGCTGAAATAATTACATATTTGATATGTGTTTAGAATTGTTATCTGTTCAATACAAAAAAAAGTACTCAGCAACGTATGATATCAAACGACATTGTGTACAATATGAAACACTACCCTAAATTTAAGGTATAATGACCATACTCAACCCCACCCCTAACTTTAAATAAACCTTTAAAAAAAGAAGAAAAAAACCACTGAAAATAGATTCTACTTTATGAAATTGTTCTATACTTAAGTTGCCCTGTTGACTAGGGCTGTAGAATAAACCAACTGTACCTCTGCAGAGGTATAAGACCCCTCCCCTGCAAAGAGTGTCCTGTATATGACACTAAACAATCTGATGGTGAGGTTCCAGTAATGCTGGAGCTTTGGGGAATGTGGAGCACCCCTTTATTGCCATTGCTTCTAGGTCCACTCTCTATGGGTCAAATAGAACTAAACTGTGTACTTATGCGAAACTCAATTATTTGAAACAGAATTGTTTTTGACATTTAACTGTGTCTAAACAAAAACTACATTTATGCTTAACTGAATTGTTTGAATTAGAACTGTTTGACTAAACTGAATAGCTTGAAATAGAAATATTTTTGACAATTAAACTGTGTACTTACATTTAAACTGCATACTTATGCTAAACTAAATTGTTTGAAATGGAACTGTTTTTGATATTGAAACTGTACTTAGACTAAACTGAATTGTTTGAAATAGAATTGATTATTTGGATTTGGCATTAAATAACCTAGAAAGGTTGATATGCCATAAAACCCAAACAACCAACCAACCAAGTTCATTCTTTTTACTTTGTTTTGTTGTCATCTGTTCTTTCAATTTCATTCAAATCCAAAAATAAGTTTCCATAATGTTGTGTGATTTCATACATTGTGTACCTTTCTCCATATTACTGAACTAACATCAATATTAAGCATGTACTACATATTTCATGCTAACACCAGTAGTTAGTGATCAACTTGACTTAAAAGCAAGCATTTCGAAAGCTGTTTTTTTTTACAGAAAACAGGCAATTGTGTCAGTTAAAGATAAATTCAGTAAATCTTCATGTATTGTTATCAGAAATCCTGCTCAGTGGGTGAGATAACTGGGTAACTTTGACCAGCATCGGTGGTATGTATTTAGATTCATGTGAAAAACTAGAATTTCAAATGAGGATTTTCAAAATAGGCAGGATCACAATTTAAACTATAGGCACAAAACAATCTTCCCACCATATAAATAGCTTTGTGCCTAATAAATCTAAGCTAAAACAAATAAATATTCTGTTGTTACATCATGGATCTCTTGCAAGGTTGTCATTTTTAAAAGGTTGTCACTTGATCCCTATGGTGAATGAAGTGGACTAACATGTACTTACAGTTTGGTTCTCACATTTATTAATGTGTTAATAATTTAGGCCAGCCATCTCTGAGTTTCTAAACTATCTTTCATAAAGAGGAGGAAACTCCCTGCATCTTCTCAGAAAAATACAAAAGCCTCTAGAAAGGGGTTTCTAAAATGTTTCCCACCAAATAGTCTGTTGAACTGAGATTGCTCAACCTCAAAATGCAATTTTTCTCAAGCCTGTTTCAGTCAAGGTAAACTATGTCCTCATAGGTCTATCAGATTCCCCCTCACCCCTGTTGTTGGAGCATTTGTTGTGGGAATACATTACAAAACATGATGTATGTTCAGAAAGGATGCAGCCAGTTCCTATTGGCAAAATTATAGCCTATTTTGACAGTAGTGCCTTAGTCGTCTTGGGGCATCACACACCTATCCAAGCAGCCTTCTAAACAGTCTGCAAAGTCCTCTTTCAAGATCATCATCAGCTGCCACAGCATGTTCTTAATTTTGTCCATGGCTTGAAATCTCCTCTCTTTCCATGGTGCTTTTAACTTTGAGAAAAGTCGAATATGAACGAATGGGAAGCTGATATACCTGGGTGATGCAGTATTCTATTAAAAAAAAACATACCTGAGAATGTGACAGCTATTTGATAAACAAGCTCACTCAATGATGTCTTACTCTCATCTTAGAACCCTAGGGGAGAGTATTTGTTCACATATATACACTAAAATGTCCTCTGATTTGTAGTCAATTTATATGAACTGATTCTTGCGATATTCAAAATGGCTATATGTTTTCTGGTAGACATTATATTAGTATTAGATGTAAATTGACCAACGAAAAAGAACTAAGTATTCTATGGATTTTATTTCTTTTTTTTCAAGACTTTATATCATTATACAATTGTCCATCTTTATGTTTCTAAAAACATAAACTGATCTGACTTGAAAATTCTTCAAGATGTAAAAATTGGGATTTTTGCATTAAAACCAGACAAAAAAAAAAGCCGAGTTTCATTCGTGACAGATGTTTTTAATTGCTCTATTGAAAAATAATATCTTTTATATTTTCAAAGTTTTGTTTTCTCTTTGAAAAACAAAAACAGTTCAAAATTCTAAGTTTCTGCCTTTAGTGATTTGATTATATATATATATATATATATATATACTTTCTTATCTGAAAAGCAAAAGAAAGACTTTTTTTAATCAATAGTTTATAATGTTGCTATTTGTATGCACTGTTTTATTGACTAATTGATATTCAGTGTGGCCAGTAAAGATGGTTACTGTCAGCAGTTAATGAGAATAGGAAACTAAGACAGATATATTTGCTTGACCAGCCACTGTAATAGTCCAATAGCCTTCTGTAAATGTCAAACTTGATTTTGACTTCATCATTTAAAAACAAAAACAGACAATAAATATCTTTTTCTTTCTTTACTTTGTCTCCATCCCCATACAGCTATTTTATTCCAGAAATGGCCATTCTGTAGGGATCTGATTATCTCTTTCTTTCTTCTTTTATACAGTTCCTTTTTCTTGTTTTTTTTGTTCCTTCACAAAATTATGTTTCTTTTTCTTTCTTTCTATTTTCATTGCTTCTCCTCTCTTTTTTTCTTTCTGTTTTGTTTTTACCTCTTGCTCCTCTTTCTGTTTTGATGTCTCTCTCTTTCCACCTCTTCTCATTTTTACTCTTAATGCATCCCTCTTTTTTTCCTTATTTATTCTTATTTATTTTCTCTCTCTCTCTCTCTCGTCTTGTAAATTCCATGTTCCTTAAAGAACCATACTTCTGCTTTCCTGTTCTTACTTTACTTGCCTATTAATTATTTACTATTTTCTTTTTTTTTTCTCCTCTTTAATTTCTTTCTTTTTTTTCTTCCTCTCTTTCCTTGGTTCTCTTTTTTCTTTTCAAATTTTCCATTTCTTTATGTCCACACTTTTTGAGTTATTTTTTTATTTCATTTCTGATTAATTTTAACTCTCATTGAACTTGTTATTTTTCTGTTTATATCTTATAACTTTCTTCTTTTTACTTACTTCTTTTGTTTGTTTCTCTTTTCTTTTTCTTTTTTTAACTTTTTTCTTTCTTTCCCTTTTTGTGTCCTTTCCTTACCAAAACTTTTCCTTTGCTCTTTTTAACCTCATTCTCCAATCTCTCTTTCTGTCTCTTTTCCATCGTCTCTACACTTAGCTTCTTTTCCTCTTTTTAGGTATGAGCCATTCATCTAGAAAAAAAAAAAACATTAGTTCTACTCTGATGATGAAAGAAAAATTTCTTTAAAACAAGACACTAAAACCTATGACAGTTTATTATTGATTAAATTTATGGATAAAGATTTGCCTTCTCAAACCTTTAATTGGAGAGTATGCTTGTGAGTGTGGATCTATACATACATAATCACACATATACATTCCCTTACTCATACATATCAGATGCATATAAAGAGATAAAATGATTCTATACTATAATTCATCATCAACAGGCATACACTTATATAATAGCTTTAAGTAGAGCATACATTGCAAGTTCTAAAAAAAAAGGACCTTATTTTTTTGGTCACCTCCTGTCAGCAAGCAATAATGAGGCATAAATCAAGGTAGTTGATGACTAAGGGGGGGGGGAGGCCCAAGTTTACCTGAAGGAATTCATAAGGTTTTTTTTTTTTGTTTTTCAAACAAGGTCCTTTTTTTAGAACTTATAATGCATGCTCTACTTAAAACTATTCTAAAATTTTGCATGTACCATAGGATATTCATATATATATATATATACAAACCTGTGTATTTAGTGGCTTGTGTGACACCAGATGAAAGGGAATGGTGATTAAAGATTGTATTGCACTACTCTTTTAATTTGGAAGACCTGCCTTAGAAATCAGCATTCAAAATTCTGAGTTTTATCCTGAATATATGCAACTATCTCCACCACAAAGCAAGCTCCACATTCCTCTGAGTAGATGCTTATTTACATTGATCAGTACATATAGTGCCTTCCCCCTATCTATAGTTCCCCCTTTTTGGTTTTAGTTACCCATAGTTAACCTGACAAATAAACACTTCATAAGTTTCCCTCTATAATGGCCTAAAACACAAATGTAATGATGCTGATAATTCATATATGCAGCAAGGAGGCCATTAAGTTCTTCTTTTAAGTTGAAAGGTAACATTTCTCAACTTAAGATAAAAGAACTGTATATATATATATATATATAGCAAGACATAGAGTCAGTATCCCTTGGTGAATCTGTATCTATGTTAACCTAAATTTATATGTATATTTGTAATTGCTCTTTTCTGATTAGTCATTGTTGTTAATCTCTTATTGCGTCTAATTTATAAATTAAAATTTCTCATAGATATGCATGTACTGGAAAAAGCATTGTATATGTATAGTAATAATTCGCATTACTAATTCACTCTGAGTGTGAACACTGTCAGTCAAAACCAATGCAAATCAAGATAAATTTTTCCCATTTAAGTTAATATAATTTCAATTAATTTGTTCCTGGCCTGTACAATAAAAGAAAATTAAAATAATTTAGAAAAAAAATTGTTTCAAACCAAGAATATGAATTGAAAACAGCAAAGAAAGTCAAAGTACCACTGTATGTATTAATATATACATATATATAACTCACTATTTATTATAGATGTGAAACAAACTACATATAAACAGTTTGGTATTTTCTGTAGTTTCAGGCATCTACTGGAGATCTTAGATAAGAGAGGACTATTGCATTTATTAACACACACATACATACATACATACATACATACATACATATGTATATTCATATGTACCTTAAAATATACATGCACAATCATATGTACATCCATACATTTATATTGAAAACATCTGCTGTGTATATGGCGTTATACATTATTGTGTGTGTGTGACTGTGTGTTTTTGTACAGAATATGTTTCAGTATAGAAAAGTTAAACAATGTTATTGTGTATATTTTTAGGTTTTTATATCTATTATTATACAAAATTAGATTGAAAGAAAAAAAATCTTTTTTAATACATGTATATCCAGATTTCATAAAATTATATGTACTATATTTGATGGCATGTACAATAAACACACATCTCCACCATTTGCATTTAATATTACAGTATTATATGATAAGAATTATTATAGAATAAGGCTAGGTACAAGTACTTGTAGGCTGCAATTTCTGTAAAGGGGTCTACAGGAGTACATCACTTATGAACTTGTCCCTACTTCTTCAGCAGTGTCCCGCATGTCTGGTTCGTCTAATTTTGATAGTTTTCGTGATGGGTGGTCGGTGGGCGTATAGCTGCTGCTTTGTGAGGTACTGTCTTGCTTGCAGTATTCTTATGTAATTGCCATCAAGCTTTTTCTCCATCCGTTTAGTTAGCGTCCATGTGGTGCATCCATATAGCAGTATCTACATGATCGCTGCTTGGAAGAAACTGCGCTTCATTTTATCGGTCAGGTCTGACTTCCGTAAGACCGAAAGCCTATCAATAGCTGTCCATGCCTTTACTAGTCGCATGTTGATGTCTGTCTCGGTTGATGATACACTGCTCCCGAGGTAGGTGAACTTGTCAACTTGTTTCAGAGTGCTACCATTTAGTGTGGAGATGTCACCTGTTTGATTAAAGCATATATATTCTGTCTTGTGTGCATTGACATGGAGGCCAATGCTTGCAGTGGCTTGTTCCAGACTATATAGCAGGGTTTCGGCTTGGATGGGTGCATTTGCCAGAAGCGCTATATCATCGGTGTAGTCTGCATCGGTAATTGTTTTTGCAGGGTACCTTCTGCTTCTTTCTTTTGTTTCTTGAAACCATTTTCTTTGATTTTATTGATAGATGTTCTAAGTACGTAGTCTAGACAGATGATAAATAGGTATGGAGCTAGTGAGTCTCCTTGTAGTACTCCTGCTACTATTTCAAAGTAGTCTGTGTTTCCTTCCGAAGAACAGACTTTTACTTTGGTGTTTCTAAGTAGCATCATTATAGCTGCGATGGTTTCTTTTGGGAGGTCGTAGGCGAGAAGAATTTGCTCCATCTTATCTCTGTGAATGGAGTCAAAGGCCTTGATAAAGTCAACAAATAATATTGCTGCCTGTAGGTTTTTTGAGCGTACACCTTCAAGAATTCAACGGATAGTCAAAATTTGTGAGGTCGTGGATCTATTTCTCCGGAAGCTATTTTGGTTCTTCCTAAGTATGTTGTCAATTTTGGGTTCTATGCAGTTGCATAGTAGGGCATTGTATATCTTGGCCACTATGGACATAAGTGTTATACCTCGGTAGTTCTTGGCTAATCCAAGGTTGCCCTTTTTAGGGAAGGGGAGGATGCATCCCTTCATCCATTTGTCTATAGGATTTTGATTATATATGGCATTACAGTGTCGGAGCAGTGTGTTGTCAAATTTTCTGGTCTTCCACACCTCTGATGGTATTTCATAAAGCTCTGCTGCCTTTCTATTTTTGATTTTTCTCAGTACTGAGTCGAGTTCTTCTTGAGTAGAGGGTCCTAGTTTGATGTCTAATTGCTTACTTATAATTCTCGTGATTGGTTCATAAGTGACTTCCGGAGGGTTTCCAAGTAAATTCTCAAAATGCTGTTTCCACAGGTGTATTCGATCTTGTTGGCTGGTAGCTTTCAGTTTAGCTTTGGCAGTGCTCTTCCTTTTGCTTACTTTGTTTATTGTCTGCCATACTATCCTAGATTGTCTATCTTCAACCCAGTCTCTAATCTTATCTATCTGATTTTGTATATATTCTGTCTATTCTTTGTTAGCTAATTCATTTTGTGCCTTTTTAAGTTTCAGGTCATTGGCATTGGTTGGGTTCTTCCTGTTGTATTTGGAGGCAGTTTTCATGTCTTAGCATTTAAGGAACACCAAACAACAATTAAATTTAGAAAAAAATTTATTCACAAAATAGAAAAATTAAATAATTTGCTGGTTCAAAATTATTGGTATTTCTGTAATGTTTGATGATTAACAATCAATAGTCTATTCTTTTAACCTGACCCCTTCAGTTCTGGCTGATTTCATATTGTCTTCAGCACTAAAACAACCCCACAGTTTTAAGTTATTCCCATGTTTGATGGAAGGAATGATATTCTTTAGATTGTTAGCATCCTATTTTCCTTCTCTGTGCTCATACTATCTTTTTGATCAAATATCTTGGTTTTTGTCTTATCATATCACAAAATATTTAGGATTCTTCAAGAAACCCTAACAATCTTCTGATGAGCAATTATGTTTGCTTTTAACCCCTCTCCACCTTACTGAGGGTTTGTAATTGAACTTGTTAATCATGAAGCATAAACTCCTAATCCTGGCAAATTGGTTTTCTTTGTTCCGGATGTCATTTTGGGATCTTTCTTTGCTATTCACATGAGCATCCTTTCATCTAATTTTGAAAATATCTTCTTGTTCTCCAATGAACCAGTATTATGATGCTTCAACATAATGTTCTGAACAATTGATTTTAAGATATTGAAGTGCTTAAATATTATTTTACATTTACCTATAGCAGCATAAGCATCTTTCACCTCCTTCAGTATGTCAGAAATGTACTTTAATCAGTGCTGTTGATAAGAAGACGTCTAAGTAGGAATTGTTTATATGAATATTCCACCAATGATTGCTTATGCTCCTTATGTAATGTTCTACAAGTTTCTAAGAAATCTCTATTTAACATATCCTAATAATGGAGTCAAAATCAGTATTTTGTTGGGGTTTACAGGGGATGCTTATGCAATAAATCAGTTTTCTGTAGATACCAATAATTTTGAACTATAGTAGAAATTTGTATTGATTAATGTTACCACATCATGTATGGACGCATGTCTCCCTTTGACGCAATTTATACTTAAGTGGTTCATATTATTGTGACATAATGTCATCTTTGTAGACATTGAAGTTTGCAAGAAATTCAGAAAAAGTCAATTTTGAAGAGGGGTGCCAACAATTGTGATTATTAGTGTGTGTGTGAATGCATATATATATATATATATATATATATATATATATATATATATGTATGTGTTCTTGTTATGTTCTATTTCTCCAAACCATAATGTAGAGATGTGTTTGTTTTACTACATGTATACACATTTCAATTTGTAAGAAAATGAGAGAAACAAACTCTCAATCTCTTCATGCAAAACTCTCTCTACATACACATACATTGCATTAATTAAAAAATAGAGAGTTGACTGCATATAGATGTTGAACATTTTGACCTCTTTGATTTAAAAAAAAAATTAGTGTAATATTCTTTATTATAAATGTTTTTATAAATGATATTTATTCATATATTCCAATTCAAAGATCTGATGCCAATTCTCAGTTTAGTTTCTTTTAGTTTTCAGAATTTTATTTTTTATCTTTGTAAATAAATCTCCAAATTAGAAATGTTTTCATTTTGTTACATTTGGCATCTTTGATGAATTTACTGCATGGGAAGTGAAATGGTCTGCTTGATTAATCATATTTGAAAACTTTACCAGATAATCACTAGCTTCAATATAAAGGAATTCACTTATATAATTGGCTCAGAATAATGGGGTGGGTAATACAAAGCCCAACCCTTCTTTGAAATCACCCTTCACTCAGTGAATGTAATATAAAGAGGCTTGTGTCTAAAACAATTAGACATTCCAATCTCAAATAGACAAATGGGGATATGAATTAAGTAGAATAAAAACAAAGAAAGAAAATCCCCTGGTGTGAAGTCAGAATGCTCACCCTTACTTCACATCAGCAAGCTAAAAATCTTTAAAAATTTTGTTGTAGAATTTGAGAAATGAAATATAAAGTTGATAGTAAAATACTAACTCTCTCACACATTATTTTTTATTGTCATCACTGAAAAAATTGGCAGACTATTTGAGATTTGCTTTGCTGTTTTTTTTTTGTTTGTTTTGTTTTTTTGTTTATTATTATTATTATTATTATTATTATTATCCAAAATTGACTAAATTTTTATTATAAGCAGGCTACACTTGTTTTATGTTTTTCATAATTATTTTTTGAAATTGGGATCAACATAGATTTAAACTGATCTAAGAAGAAGGAACAAAATCAATTTAAAATGAATACATGAAATCACATCTCTGCAATAAAAAAAAAAAGTTCATGTCTAAATTATTACAAAGTTCCTGTATTTGTGCCTCACCTTCAAATGTAACTGATATCCACTCCTACTTTCAATGGCCTTGTGACAGACCTGAATCAGTTACACATTGACTATTTTTACAACAGTTGCAAAATCAGATTAGCATAACATTTGTCATTCATGTATAAAGTATTTGCTTTCAAAAATTTTGAATAATACATAGAATCACAAATATAAATCAGCTTAAGGCATTATACAACTCTATTCTTTTTCTGTCTTTAACCTATTACCCACCAAACATTACTCACTTTAATGCATTGATGAAGAATCTGTGACACAGGTCTGCTGTAGCTGTCAATTCATCATGCTATTTCTAATGTTTTGGCATGTAAATGATATTGTAATTTTCAGTCTGCATGCCTGTTTGTTGAAGATACATTTGACACTCACATATCTAGTAAGTCAAGGGTTAAGATATATCCTTGTTAGAAGCTGTGGACAATCATATGTGCATTCTCTCATTCTCTGAAAATTTCTTTTGTTGATCAACCAAGTAATCTCAAAGTACCTGAAGGTGCATACTTGTTCTCTATATACACAAATATTATAAAGATAGTAAGCTGAATATAAAAGTAAATTATTTAGTTTACTACTTTCTAATCATTTTTTCCTTTCACTCTTATACAGATAATAATTAGGGTTGTATCTTTTGTATTCTGAATAGTGAATGTCACTTTGCTTATTGTCTAAATTTCTTGAAGCATTTTCATTTTTAATTTTGATTAGTTTTTCTTTCATCTTTATGGTTGCCATTTATCATGATATTCAGATCATCATAATCTACAATTATTCACACTGCTTAATTTAACAGGTTGTATTATGTAACAATCAGAACATTATAATAAGTATCTCTAAAGATGGAATTAGTTTTGTTTGCCTTTAAATTAAGGTTTATTCTTTTCTTGCATGGCTCAGTCAGCTGGGGCTGTAGAATACACTGACTGCACCTCTGTAGAGGAGTAAGACCCCAACCCCCAACAAGTGTTCTGATTATGACAGTAAAAAAGCTGATGGGGAGGTTCCAGTAACACTGGAGTTTTGGAGAATGTGGAGCACCCCTTCATTGCCTTTGCTTCCAGGTCCATTCTGGCCTGGAGTGGTAGCACCTGATAGGGTCCTATCTAT
This sequence comes from Sepioteuthis lessoniana, assembly GCA_963585895.1. Classification (NCBI taxonomy): domain Eukaryota; kingdom Metazoa; phylum Mollusca; class Cephalopoda; order Myopsida; family Loliginidae; genus Sepioteuthis; species Sepioteuthis lessoniana. The sequence goes on from OY757919.1 coordinate 105,639,831, forward strand.
GGGTTAAATAGAACTAAATTGTATACTTATACTAAACTGAATTAGCTGAATTAGAACTGTTTGACAAAACTGAATTGTTTGAAATAGAAATATTTTTGACAATTAAACTGTGTACTCATGCTAAACTGAATTGTTTGAAATTGAACTGATTATTTGTATAAAAATGGATTTGGCATTAAATAACCTACAAAGGTTGATATGCCATCAAACCCAAACAACCAACTGTTTAGTTGGTGATGGGACAAAATATTAATTGTAGAAATCTAATAGGAGACAGTAGTCACTTATTGAGAATCAAGAATTTAATTTTAGATAAGGAGATTGAAAAGAAACAAAAGAAAACTCTCGGCTGTAATGTGGAAAGAAAACTAAAAAGTTTTTATTCTTATTTTCATGGTGTTGTTACAGAAATGTTCTTAATAACATAATGCATGATGGGAAGTGTTTGTTTGATGTCAGCCAAAGATGGTTTGTGATGATGTTGTTTGTTCATTGAGTTCTCCTTTGACACCATTTCCCCTTACTATTTTTTGTCTGACAACATTTACCATGTTTGTAGACAAAAAGGCACCTCTCTTATCTGTACAATGTCTGAGAAATAAAAGTTGATTTTTATTTTTGTTTTTGACAGAAAAAGAAAAAAGAAATTATCATTATATATTTCATAATGTTTTTTAATATATTAAAGAATATTCTGAGATTCATTGATATATGCAATGCACCATAAAACTTTAAACTTTGACAAAATGCTGATTAATTTCATGGAATTTCTGGAATGCATTTATTTGTCATTTTTTATGTTGATAATTTAATGTCCAATAGAAAAGCGTTGAGCAGAGATCATGAGATGAGTAGTTTTCTAAGAATATATAAAGATTTCAAAGTTCAACTTATTGGCTTCTGTTGTTAAAAATGATCTCAAGTGTTTACGTATACAAGAAAGAGACCAAATCTGTCCAATTTTAAACTTAACTGGCTAAACTTTGAAATCAGGACTTTCACAGTGTTCAGTAACTGAGTGAAATTGGGAAAAATGTTTTTATGTGATCCATAAAGTTATGAAACAGATGTGGTAAACCCAAGAATATTTCTCATCATGATGTGAGGGCTGTTATCAGAGAGCATTACAGTATGGCTTGTCTGACGGAAGAAACATATATTGAAATTCATGAGGAGATCATCAGATTATTAAGTGCTATTTTCTTATAAATATTATAGGTTAGTGACTGGAGTACTTTTGGATGTACGAAGAAGATAGCATTTCAGTTTGTTGACATAAATTGTTAGATATGGCAAGATTCATACATATTTGAAGAAATGTAAATTTGATATTTCAGCATGGTAATGTTTCCGTGGAAAAAGTTTCACAATTGAAATATTAAAACTCTTTAGTTAATCAGATATTGTAACTGATAAAATGTTTTTATGGTAAAAAGACAAAAAGAATTCGTATTTCTAATTCATTAGATGCTGAAAACTTTTAAAATTAACAAAGTTTTCAAAAACTTTTTGAAAATTTTCAGAATTTACATTAGAAATAAAATATTTTGTTTGTTTTGTTATTGTTTTTAATAAATTTTACTCCTTATTTAACTGTTGCTTATTTCATTATAAAAAAGATATTAAAATATTTTTTATTTAATTTTTCAGGTGAGTGAATAATTTATAAATCTATTTCAACAAGTTTTTCCAGCATCAGAACAAAGTAAGTCTTTCATTTCCAATTCTAATGAAATCCAAGTTATCTGAAATTCTAAAATGAAGAATTTTTTATCCTTAATTTTACAAGTAGAATGCACCACAAAACTTTAAACTCAAGTAAAAGTTTAAAATAATTTCCTTACTTGTTTAGAATAAATTCATTACAACTGGTAATTTTTTTATAAACACTATCAAATAAGAAAGTGTTAAGCAATAATTAAAACTTTTGTAGATTTAATAGAATTTTAGTCATTAAACCTTTTTGGTTTGGTTTCTTTGTTTTATGAGTTATTTAAAGCCAAAGATATCCTTAGTGAAAAACAGCAGTGATACTATTTAACCCATAGCCGAGAAGATAAGGATTTCAATGCCTTTATCAAAGGTATTAGTCCAAAAGTGAATGTAACAGTAAAATTAGGTCCAACACTTTAACCATTAAGCCACAGAAACATTCCCCTTGAAAATTTTTGTTGACACTTAAAAATTGTAGTGCCATCAAGATGATAAAAAATGAGAGACAAATGTTGTCTGATTTCAAATGTAATAGGATTCTTTAAATGAGCAAATTAATTATAAATTCTTTTGTATGATCTAAAAAGTAATCAGCTAAGAAGAGATAGAAAAGAGTACAGTTATCAGAGAAGCCAAACTTGATTCCATCGCTGATATGAAGGCAGAGAAAGAGGTTCAAATTCAAGTACAGAAAAAGTAGCATCTAGATCTGAAAATGATCCCAAAACAATGCACACTGGAACTTTTAAGACTTTATCAGATTTGCTATTTTTGTTATTTAATTATTTCTGTGATATATCTTTTTCTTGATCTGCTCTTTCATCCATGTTGATCTCTTTCCCTTTTTATTAATCTCTCTCTGTAAATCACAATTTGTTTTTTAGTGATTCATTTTCATGGCTCACATCTGTATGTTATAGCTAGTGAGATATATAGATATTTGGATATAAGGTGATGGTTTTATTTATCTCTATCAAGTTTCTATCTATCTATATATATATATATATATATATATATATATATGCTCTATTAATGATATTGAGTGCTCTTTATTAATAAATATAGCAAACTTCATTATCAATACACATATATATATATATATATATATGAGAGAGAGAGAGAGTGCATATTTAGAGGATATAAATAAAAAGGAAATTCAACTTAAAAAAGTAATCATATTACTTTTTTTTCTCTCATAGATTCTGTTAGGTTGAGATCTTGATGACAGTTTCCAATTCACCAATGAGTATCTTGTCGCAGAATTATTTTTTTCTATATCATTCTAAAGGAGAAAGACAAGTGTTTCAATGTTACCTGACAGTTGTTTTTATAAGTTTTTATACTATCCATTTTTCTAACTTCGGAAGTTTTCTATCAAATTGTAAATGATGTATCATTATTGACTTATTGTATAAGCAATACAGAGCTGAGTAAATTTCAGAGTTGCTTCTAAGATTTCCCTAGCCAAAAGTAGCACTGGGAACTTTTATATAAACTTTATATATGGGATACATGCATTGATGTTCTTTTTAAAGGAAAAGAACATCAAATTTATAAGGTAGAAGTTATAGGCTTATGTATTGATTTTCATGATTACATCTGTAAATGTATAAGCTTAATATATTACAAAAACAACACTAATATAGATGAATATGGACTTGAAATTTAATGCATAAGATCTGCCTTCCTTGAAAATCAACTTTCAGATTCTTTGTATTTTACTTAAGCTTGAATATTGACAAAACGCTACTTATAAAAACACTACCACAACCACGTAGCAGTCTCCACTTGTGTTTCTGCATTTAAATAATGACTGTGATAAAATTAGAAAAATGTAACAGTTACAGTGTGCATATTTATTGATACAAAAAGAAGAATTATTATAGTCTACTTACAATTATTGGCATATTTTATATATTGAAGAAAGAGAGAGAAAGTCTATATCTCTTTTTTCACAAACTTTCTCATGTTGGAGATGCATGTGACATAATAGTTAGCATCAAAGAAAATGGAATTGTTGTATATTGACCTTCGACCCAGCCAAACATGCCATTCCAAAGTGATGCACCAGAAGGAAGTGACACATTCCAATGGCCAGTAATTGAAAGAAATCGTGTAGGCGGATTTGGCTGATGAAATGGGACAAGATAAAAGCCCATGGTACACTCATAGACTGATGCACCGGAAGAGCGTGACCTCTGAACTGCATGACAGTTATTTCTGCTTGATGACGATCAAACATACCATTCCAAAGATTGAGTGGGCGATTGAACTATTATATAACTCAGTGAAGACACGAAGTCAGCGAGTTCAAGATCAGACTAGTTGTAGGCAAGATGTGGTAGGGAAAGCCACCACCCAGCAGAAGGGGCCCTCGGGACCCTCGATGTAGTTTGGGGACCAGACCAGTTGGTGATAAGATGCAGTAGAGAAAGCCAGCAGAGTGGGCCCCCGGGCCTCCAGTTGAGCATCAGTAGAACGAGAAAGACACAACGCTGATGGCCATAAGAGTGGGAGTCAGTATATTGCAGTCTTTGTTCGGTCTCCAACTCCCTCTCACGCAAACGTTACAAATAAAGTGAGAGGTATATTTTTTTAAAGAAGTTTTCCCTCGTCTTTATTATCATGTCATTATGATTCTTTCTGCATGAATCTGCATATGAGTATATAACATAATCAGTAAAAAAAAATTATATTCTTTATATTTGCATTCATCTTATTTTGATACTCTTAAGAAAAGCATGAATCCACTGTTTCCCTACTTCCAGCTATGGCTAAATAGTTGGAGAGATTAAGATCTCTACCCTTAGTAGAGCAACCCATCTAACAAAAGGACAATTCAGAATTCAAACCTCCTGCCAATACACATGAAAAGTAAGAACCATTACTCTCCATGTCTTGCAGGCCTGAGTAGACTGATAAAAAACTTATGAATGGGGAATATATATATATATATATATATATATATATATATATATATATATATATATATTGTCATCCACAGACAGACTGTTTGGTTGTATCACAACTCTTCAGTGTGGCTAGACATGTAGGACGCTTGAAGCTGGGATCAAAACCCACCCAACCTTACGTTAGAGTTAGTATCAGACCGCTCGGCCAACAAGCGTACCACATTGGCTTAGGGAATTATAAGTTATAATGTAGCAACAGCAGCGTTTGTTTGTTTACATTTTATACCTTACCGGATACCAGAGTGCTCAATTTGTTCGAAGAGCTTTGCATTATGCAAGCGGCAGCTGAAAATTCCTTCACCAGAGTGATCAACCCCCATGGGGGACCGTATATATTCTTAAGTTATATATATATATATATATAGAAGAGTGAATATTTAGGTAGTAAGTTGTTATTGAGGCAAGTTTTATTAAAGACAATGGTACACTGTTTATTATTTTTAATTGTAATTTTTCAAGTTTTCTTGTTATTTTTCTTGTGTCAGGATTCAAGTGGTAAAGAAATTGTCCCATATCTTCTGCTCAAGTGCTTTTGATCATACTTTTGGGCATCATCAGGGGTCTTATTTTTTGAGTTAACAGTTTGAGTTTTATTGTTTTATTGGTCTTGTCACCAGTATAGATGATAATGTCTGGGTTATTAAACAGTTGATTGACTGATTTTTTTAGTGTTGGGGTTGGTAGTTTGTTTTGGTGTGTAGGTTGAAATGGTTTTTAATTCCTTCAGTTTTTAGTAAGTTGTGAAGTTTTGGGGGTATAGTAAGTTTACTGTTGTTTTGTAGGACCTGTATTTGATTATAAAATATTTCAATTTTTTTTCAGTGATATGTGATAGGTTGATGTATTTGTTACATGTGTTGGATAGAAGTATTGTTCCTTGATATAGATGATTCAGTTTTTTATTTATTTTTATCTTTTGTTTAATTTTTGCTTTGATATATATATATATATATATATAGTTCATCCTCTGGCCACAATGATGACAACTTAACTGCATCAGCTTAGCAAATGACTATACTGGTGATTTGTTTATAGTGATGGAGGTTTGTATACAGCTCACCAAACTTTTTGAATGAATTGATAACAGAAGAATTATGCACCTGTGTAGTGCAGATTCTTTTACAACACTCCTCAATTTTCTCTTATCTAGACAGGTTGTCCTGCTATGGCTAAAGAATCAAGTCTCCCCTAGTTTTTTACCCACAGTTTGGGAGAGAAAAGATAGATTATTGCTTTTATTAAGGCCATTAGCACAATGTAAAATGCAAACAGCTTTGTCCAGAGTTTGAACTTGGCTTGTAACAATAATCACTATGCTACCATATCTCTTACACACACAGACCTTTTTTATTGTTTTTATTTTCTCTCTCTGTCTCTCTCTTTCTTTGATACTTATATAATCAAGGACAGTCAATGAACTACTGTTATGATCTTATTAATAAAATGCAATGATTTTTATTTTTATTACATGGTCTTGTTTTGTTTGTCATCAAAAGCCTTACAAAGAATCTAATTGCTTTGCCTTTCAAAGAGTTTATCATTTATTTAAGAACTTTTTTTTCTGGTTTAGTAATGAAATTGATACACACTTTTGATAGAAGTTAAGTAAGAAAACACTGAATCATGTATATAAATGTTTAGGTGTGCCTTTTTGAATGGGATTATTTCTGAAACAGTATCAGTATGTGTATATGTGTCTTTCCATCAGCTGAAGACACACATCTTACTTGTTCATCAAACAGTGTTTACACATAATTGATGAAAATATCACCACATCTAAAAAATATTTGAGTAATTGATAATTAATTCTTAATTGTCTTTGTTAATAGTCCAATATTTTATCATAATATCTTCAGTTTTGTTTGACTTGTTTTACCTTTTGACTCCAATAAAAAAATTGAAATTCAAATATTAATTAATTAGATATAAATAAAGAAGCTCATTAGCAAAAGCCAAATGTCAATTCCAAACCATAGTTCATAAATTCCTGGAAGAAATGTCAGTGTAAAAAATCTACAAAATCAAATCCTGAGTGACCATTTTGTTTTTCTAACTCAACAGTAGTTCAGTATGCTCTTTTATTTGAATAAAAATATATTACTACTTAATTTATTTGATTGGTTCAGTTTTGTGCTGAGGTTCAAATGATTAAAGATAGAAACCAAAAAAAAAAAAACCCAAAATCTAGTGTCTGTCAAAAGCAAGCATAGATTCCAAGTGTTGAAAATTTCATAGTCAATGATGAACCTACAAAAAATACAGATTTTAATGGTTTGTGATGAAATCAATCAAAATGTGCATCATTATAGACATACTTATCAATACTCTGTCAGACTTTTTTTGCTTGTAAATGTCTTATATTTTTATGTATAAGTTGGTTCCTCAACTTGTGGGGACTTCCAAATAAGGCAGTATCCCATCAAACAGTCAAATTTAGATTGATGTGACCCAAAGGGTGATTTTTATGCTACCATGTAATGTATATATGAATATCTAGTTCTTCAAAATCTGTTTTATGGCTAAGGTAGCTGGATATTTCAGTTTGATGTCAGATTCACAAAAACCAGGAATCTGAATCTTGATTTATAAAGCAAGTAGATGCAACCCATTTTAAAAAATGGTGCTATACAATCTTTCTATCCCATTTTGCTTTATGAAATATTAGGTTAAGCAGAGGTAGTGATGTATTTTCCACTGATGCTAGAAGTTAATGTTCAAACCCTGGAAAAAGTTAGGATTTTTGGATGGATAAATCCTCTCTATTATAAGATAACAGCAAGGTTATCTTCATATTTACAATTTTTACTATGTGGCCTTCTGCCATACTAAGCTAAGTAAATTTTTCTAACAGCTAATGCTTATTTCAAATTATCACAGCCAAAAGTCAATGTAAATTTTCTTTGTTCAATGTTAAGTCCTTTAATCATCCATTTCTAAAGCCAATTTTCACCCCAAAAAAGATTCGAGATATGATTTGATAAAGTGTGTATAGATTTTTTTCAGAGGGATTTCCTATATTTTCTGAGTAAAATATTTTCTCTGAAGTTTCTTGAAGTAACAGAAGAGCTTTTAGGTTTTTATCAAAGTAGGTTACACTTGAGATTTGACAAATTGCAGGAATAATTACAGTGTTAGTTGGAATCATTGATAGTAATCCTGTAAATGGTTGCACTTAGTAGGTGCAGAGTTTTGATGTTCTATTTTCTTTCAAGTCATAAAAGCAGATACTGAGTTCATCTTTTACCAAAGAAAGAAGAGACATTTTTTAAAAAGATATTTTTAATAGATTAGCACAAATGTCTTGCTTGAAATTTGCTCCAAATTCAACAGTTTGTTATGAGAAAATATTGAATAAAAATATTCTGACAACAAATAAATTTGAAAACAAATCTTGAAATAAGCTGTGTGCATATTTTCTGCTTCAGACTTTCAAATTTTGTTCATTGTTTTTTTTATAAGAGAATTTGATTTCAAATCTTTCAAGAAGCAAAGTAATTTGGAAGGATCAAAAAATAGTTCTTTGGAAAGTCAAGTTATTTTCACATGACTCTTAGAAGCATTACATCATTATCATCATCAAGGATTCTTTTGAAGATATTTTGTTTCCATTTGTTATTTTGTTTTCGTTTTTTTGGTTTTGAGTGTATTTTAGTGTGTTGCTTGGACAAAAGATTGTCTGTCATTTGAATGAACACCATCCCAGAAGAAATATTTAAAATGTGTAATAACATTCAGAAATGAAAAGAAAAGTTGTATAATAATTGGTAGAAAATGCTGAAAAAAGGTAACTTTTCAAAAATAGAGGAAGTATTTTTTTTTAATTATTATCATAGAGTTATCCTGACAGCATGGAATTCCATGACTCTCTCATTATCTGTTTTTATCATCCATCACTCCTGGTAGGTTTCCTAGACTGTATCCAGTGTCCACACAGAGCTGATGTATGTAAGTCTCTGCTGGTACGACTATGTGTAGGAGTACATAAGAAAACATTGTTTTTGAATTCACCCTTACTTCTGCAGCAGTGTCCTGCATGTCTCATTTATTTTACTTGGATGGTTTGTGAGATGGGAGGTAAGTGGCCATACAGTTGTTGTTTTGTTGCGTGTTGGTTCTAGGATTTGTTCAAAACAGCATGTAGCATTCTTATGTAGTATCCATTTATCCATTTTTTCTGTGCATTTTGTTTCTATATGATCAATAACCCGTTGATAACTGTCCATGCCTTGGCATATGTTGACACCACTTTCAGTGGATGAGATATTGCTGCCAAAGTACATGAACTGGTCTTTCCAATTGAAGTGGAAATGGCTCCTTTTACTTAAAACGCATGAACTCTGTACTTCAAACATCAATAGATCTAATGAAAGAAAATGGTTTTACACAAAAAGGCAAGTATGTGGGTGAGTGAATTATTGATTTCATGTTTTTGTGGAGCATAATTATAGCTGTAACAGTTTCTTTGGGGATACCATGTGCTAGAAATATTTGTTCCATCTTTCCTCTGTGTATTCAGTTCAGTCAGCTGGGGCTGTAGAATATGCCAACTGCATCTCTGCGGATGGTAATCCCCACCCAACAAGTGTCCTGGATATGACTTTGGATTGCATCTGACAGTGAGGGTTCAGTCTTGGAGCTTTGGAGGATCTGGAATATCCCTTAATTGTCATTACTCCCTGGTCCACTCTAATTCTGCATGATAGTGTCTGTTAAGGTCCCATCTATAGGTAAAACAGAACTGTTTAATCCCTATCACTGATGTTAAATTGAATTGTTAGTATTACATAGGAATACTTGAAACTGTGTAAACATTAACAATATATAATTGTGTGCAAACAAATTAGCTCAAATTTTTTTTAAGATAAAATTAACTAAAAACTATTCACTTACTAATCATATATGTATAACTTTTTAAGTGTGTGCAAACAAATGATTGATATTTAATAGAGTTATCAGTGTCACATAGCAATACTTGAAACCATTCAACTGTGTGCAAACATTTGTGTTACATATAAATATTTCAAACTATTTAACTGTGCAAACAAATGAGCTCTAGCTTGTTTGAAATCTTAGCTACAAACTATTTGTTTACAAATCATATATGTTCAATGTCAAATTCTGCTTATATATATAAAAAAGATTTGGCATTAAATAACTTAAAAGGATTGACGTCTCATAAAACCCAACCAACCAACCTCTGTGTATGGAATCAAATGCCTTGGAGAAATCTATGAACAGTTGTGTTGAGATACTTTGCTCCTTCAATTATTTAACAGATTGTCAGAATCTGTTAAGTTGTGGATTGATTTCCCCCCACCCCAAATTTTCTCAATTTCAGCTTAAATATGATTGATAATCAGGGCATTATAAAAATAAACAATTATAGCAGTAAGAGTTTTGCCTCTATAGTTTTTACTCACCTTTCTTGGGGGAAGGTAAGGATCCAGCTTTTTGTCCATTTCTCTATGTTTCACTTATAAACAGTGTTGCATAGTCAGAGAAGTATGCCTCAAATTTGTTTGTCTCCCATACTTCAGGAGATATATTGTTGAGGCCTTCAGCTTTTCTGTTTTTAAGTTTTTTCAGTACTGCATCAAGTTCTGCATCAACTATCCTAGTTTGATGACTACTTGGGTATCAATAATTTTTCAATAGGTTTATTATTGACTTCAGAAGATTCTTGAAATGTTCTTTCCACTTCTGTAGTCTTTCTTCTTGGTTGGCAGCTTCTGTTTTGCTCTTGATGTACTTTTCCTTCCACTCATGTCATTTACTGTATGCCTTGCTAATTATGATTGTCTATCTTCTGAGTTTCTGATTTTATTGACTTGGCTTTGAATATATTCTAATTATTCTTTTTGACATGTGTTAGTTCTCTCTATAGTTTCTTAAGTTTCTTTACATTGGCATTTGTTGAGCTTCTAAGTAAATATGCTTTTTTTCATGTTTTCTCATTTTTTCTCTAACAGCTGTTAACTACTATAGAACTCTGCATTTTGTTCTTGGTTTGTTTGGTATGCACTTGGCTGTTGCTTCTGTATGGGTAGTAACAAAGTTTTCATATTTGTCATTTAGAGTATATCTTTCAGATGTCTCCTGAAGAGTATCAAATTTGTTTCTTACACTTACCATATAATGATTTCTAATATCACTATTGGTGAGTGAGGACCAGTCACATGAAACTTTAAATGCTTGTTTCTTATTTCTACAGAGACTCAAGTGTGTCTTTGGCAAGAAGTTTGTGGTTGGAAGATACTCCTTTATAAGAGGAGTATGGCTCACAGTTCAAAATGCCATTTATCTACTATGACAAAAACAAAGTAAAAGACACTTTTATGGCACATCAACCCTTGTAAGTTATTTAATGCCAAATCCTAGAAGTAAATCTTTCTCATACTTGAGGAGCATAGGTCAAGTAAACTTTTTGATGAGAGTACTTTATCATTTTTTGCTGGAGCCTTCTTGCTATTCATTAAAAAATCTTTTATGTCACATAAAACAGAATACAAAGACTGATATTCAATGGAAATTACACACATACACACACATTTTAGCATTGATATCTATATATAGTTATATATTAATAAATATTAGTTCTGTTTGTGTGTTCATGGACAATGACCATTAAAACAATCTGTTGATTTATTTTTGGCATGAATACTCACTGCACATCCACTTAACAGACAGTTTGTATGAATAGGCTTATTCATTGTCCTCAAAAGAAAAAAAAGCAACAAAAAGTCTCTGGTTTTAAATATTACTTGAACTCACATTAGACAATATTGTGTTGAATTAATGCTTGCTAAATATTACCTGTTTTACCTATGCAGAGAACAATTTCATCAAAGTCACCAGTTTGCATGACAAAAGGCTGACTGCTTGAAATATCACTGCACAATCGAACCAATGTCATGAAAAAATGTGTCAACATTAACTGTGAGGAGAAGACTCTGTGAAACTGGCCTAAACGGTAGAATTGCTTTAAAGAAATTAGGCTCCTGTGGATCAAGGCACACAAGAAATAGCAGTGAAATAAAATTTTTTGGACTGACAAATCAAAGTTCAAAATCTTTGGGTCAAGTAGGAGGATCTATGTGTGATGAAGAGTTGGTGAAAGAGCTCCAATTCCCTGTATCACACCAATCATAAAGTATGGAGGAGGTGCTGTTATGATTTGATGTGGGGAGAGGGGCTTTTGTCAATTGCAAAGTCAGGGATTTCCATCAAGTGAAGGGCAAATTGAATCAGACTGGCTATCACAGCATACTGTTGTATCAAGTGATCCTATCTGGAATACAGCTTGTAGGTCAAGGATTTGTACTCATGCAAGATAATGACCCAAAACATACTATTAAACACTGCCAGGGGTACATTGAAAGCAAAGAGGAACAGCATGTCCTTCAACTGATGTTTTGGCTGGTGCAGTCAGCAGACTTAAATGCCATTGAACTGTTGTAGTCTGAACTTGTGAAAAGTCAGCGCTGAACAACCCACAAGTACAGCTCACCTCTGGCAACTCTTGCAGGAAAGCTAAGAAGAACTATCTTCAGTTTACCTCCAGTTTTTAATGAAAAGAATGCCAAGAATCTGAAGCAATGATAGCAGCTAAAATGGGTCATTTTGATGAATCAAAAGTTTTAAAAGTTTTTGTTTTTTTGGTTTAATTTGTATTTAATGTGGCTCAGGAAGACTTATATTTAGTATAAATAAAACCATTGTGGTGCTTAACTTTTTCATTAAAAATAACACTTTTAAGATGAGAAATAAAATTTTCTGAGAGTGGCCAAATACTTTTGACTGGTACTGTATACATATTTACACACACACACACCTTATTTTACATTTCTATGAACAAAACTTTATTATAATGAAGCCAAAATTAAAAAATATAATCTTATTGCTTGCCTCTCTCCAGAATTTCCTATGTAAATTTGAACCTCATCATTGAAAATCTAATCAAACAATATATTCTAAAAGTGTTTTAATATCATATAAATAAGAGAACCCAGATGCTGGTTTTTCTTGTTTTTAAAGTATGTTTTGGGAGAAATATTAAATTTTATATTCTTTAAAATTTTGTTTTCATCTGCATATTTTTTAACTTATAGTTTTAAAAATAGAGTTTCTTTTTACTAAGAATCAATGTAATATCTGTACATACTACACTGATTCTTGGCAAAAATGTCAAATCCTATATAAGTGATCCTATAGTTTTTTTTTTTTTTTAGATACTATACTATTTATTGAAATAAAAAACCTAAGATTGAATAAGACTTTCTTCAATCATACTACTGGACTTAGAATGTGTTTAACAATTGTTTCATACATTTTGTCAAGAGAAGAATTATATTTGCCCATGATCTTGAACAGAATATCATCTTAATAACTACATATCATGTTGAAATTCAACCATTCGGCTTTGTAGAGTGTTCGCCAATGATCCGGGAGACCGGAGTTCAATCCCTGGTTGAGTCTTACCAAAGACTTAAAAAAGGGTACTTGATACCTCCTTGCTTAACACTCAGCACTATAAGGTACTTATCAAGGGTAAAGTGAAGCAATCCAGGGAAAGGAGTGGTGCCCTCCCCTACTCATCGGTGTAGTAGCTGTTGAAAAGAGAGCCTTCGGGTTGCCCTCGACTACAGTCACTAACGTACTTAACTTACATCTATAATTATGGGTTTAGGAGCTTTATGTCCCAAATACATTGTTTATATTTTAAACTTTGGTGTTTTCAAATAAAACCCAAATATCAAGATCTTGAAAATACCTGTACTTTTGCATAGGTGTAAGACCCCTCCTAAAGAGTGTCCTGGATATATCACTAAACAATCTAATGGTGAGGTTTTAGTGATGCTGGGACTTAGGGGAATGCATAGTACCTCTTTATTGCCATTGCTCCCTGGTCCACTCTGACCCAGAGTGATAGCATATGATGGGGCCCTATCTATGGGTTAAATAGAACTAAACTGCATACTTATACTAAACTGAATTGCTTAATATAGAACTGTTTTGACATTTAACTGTGTAAACAAAGTCTATACTTATACTAAACTGAATTGGCTGAATTCGAACTGTTTGACTAAACTGAATAACTTGATATAGAAAACTTTTTGACAATTAAACTGTGTACTCATGCTAAACTGAATTGTTTGAAATAGAATTGATTATTTCTAAAAAAAATGTATTTGGTGTTAAATAACCTACAAAGGTTGATATGCCATTAAACCCAAACAACCAAGCAATAATCATTAGAAACTTATATACAAAAGCCACTGATTCACTCAAAGGGAAACAAATGATACAGAAAGTTTTAAACACATTTCTGATCTTTAATAAACTTAGCTTGTTAAAAAAATAATGACCGTTATAATAATGGATTCCAAAGCAACAGACTGCAGCATTTTGTTAACAATTGCTGGAAAAGAATGACAATGAGAGTGACACTTGTTTGGAGCATATAGAGTAGACCTTTGTGAGAGAGAGAATGGGAGTGACACTTGTTTGGAGCATATAGAGTAGACCTTTGTGAGAGAGAGAAAGAGAATGAGAGTGACACTTGTTTGGAGCATATAGAGTAGACCTTTGTGAGAGAGAGAGAATGAGAGTGGCACTTGTTTGGAGCATATAGAGTAGACCTTTGTGAGAGAGAGAGAGAGAATGAGAGTGACACTTGTTTGGAGCATATAGAGTAGACCTTTGTGTGAGAGAGAGAGAATGAGAGTAACACTTGTTTGGAGCATATAGAGTAGACCTTTGTGAGAGAGAGAATGAGAGTGACACTTGTTTAGAGCATATAGAGTAGACTTTTGTGTGAGAGAGAGAGAGAGAGAGAATGAGAGTGACACTTGTTTGGAGCATATAGAGTAGACCTTTGTGAGAGAGAGAGAGAGAGAGAATGAGAGTGACACTTGTTTGGAGCATATAGAGTAGACCTTTGTGAAAGAGAGAGAGAGAGAGAATGAGAGTGACACTTGTTTGGAGCATATAGAGTAGACCTTTGACAAAGAGAATGAGAGTGACACTTGTTTAGAATATATAGCGCAGACCTTTGTAAGAGAGAAAGAGGATGAGAGTGACATGTGTTTGGGGTATATAGAGGAGACCTTTGTGAGTGAGCAAGAGATGGTGAGTGACGCTGCTTTAGAATATATAGAGCAGACCTTTGTGAGAGTGAAAGAGAATGAGAGTGATACTTGTTTGGAGCATATAGACCATACTTCTGTGAGTGAGAAAGAGAATGAGAGTGACACTTGTTTGGAGTATATAGAGCAGAACTTTGAGAGAGAGAAAGAGATGGTGAGTGACACTTGTTTAGGGCATATAGAGTAGACCTTTGTGAGAGAGAAAGAGAATGAGAGTTAAACTTGTTTGGAGCATATAGTGCCGACTTTTGTGAGAGAGAAAGAGAATTATAGGGACAATTGTTTGGAGTATATAGAGCAGACCTTGGTGAAAGAGAACGAGAGTGACACTTGTATTTTATATATAGAGCTGACCTTTGTGAGTGAGAAAGAGAAAAAGAGTGGTACTTTTTTTGGAGCATATAGAGGAGACCTTTTTGAGAGATAAAGAGAATGAGAGTAACACTTGTTTGGAGCATATTGAGCTGACCTTTGTGAGAGAGAAAGAGAGTGATACTTGTTTGGAACATATAGAGCAGACTTTTGTGAGAGAGAAAGAGAATGTGAGTGACGCTTGTTTGGAACATATAGAGCAGACCTTTTTGAGAGAGAGTGTAATGTAAAAGGAGTTCTTTCTGCCTTTGTTAGTTAATGGACACAAGATACTTGTCTCTTGGTATCATTCATTACACATTCCTGTCTAAAAATTCAGCATTCAAAATCCTGGCTTTTACGTTGGTTTTAAAACCTTTAATGGGGGAATAGTGGCTATCTTATCTTAGTTTTTGGCTGTGGTTTAGATATTTACAAATGATATTGCATTCTGTACTGCAAAAATAATTGGATAAATTTTATCTTTTGTCAACATAATCCCCTAAATGGCTTCCTTTTCATTACCATCAGCTGTTTTTTATCATTTGAATGACTTTTTTTTTTGTTTCTGAATCTTTCAAGTATTGTGCTAAAAGTAGAATTGTAATATGTATCCATCCATATAGCAATGATAATATCATCTTATTTTATAATTGTCTATGTAAGAAAATTTCAAAGCATTGCCTTGTTTCTACATGATAATTTTTTTGTCTGCTTCTGTCACAGAGTGTGAAACTATTTTCATTATTATTGTCTTCTCTTTTACATTATTATGATTTTATCCTTTGTTTTTAGACTTCTGATTCTTTGCTTGGAGATCTGCAAACAAGAAATTATATTGCAGCTCTAGAATTACATTGATCAGTTCATACTTATTAAGCTTAGCTGAGAACTGCACAGAGACTTAGGAGAAGAAACAGAAAAAATGTCTTTAGTAAATACTTGAACTGCCTACCTCGAAAATTAGCATTCAAAATCTTTGTTTTTGCCAGTGATCAAACACTGACACCAAAGGAAAATATTTTACTACTTTGGATGAAAAGCGAACCACTAATAATTATTTTATTGTAAAAGAAATTTTACAGTTTATTGATAGAACATAATGATATAAAAAAAATTGTGGTTGAAATTTTTTCTTAGGTTTTCAATGAAAAAATTGGCTTCTTTTTGGGGAGGAGTTTGATTGCAAATGAAGAAATCTGCCACATGTATTATATTCTGATCTATGCATTAGTTGAAAAATCTTGATTACTATTATGATTTCTTTGTCCTAAAAATATGGATTTGGTAAGTAACAAAATAATTCACCTAACTTCAATTCTGTAAAGAATCTTCGTGCCATCATGAAGAAATATGTTTAAAATGTCCTCTTGAACTTGCTTCCAAAACAACAGCTCCATGTCTGACTCAAAAGAGATTCTAGTATACTGGATCTCAAGCTACATTGAAATTAATGGAAATGAAAAAGCAGACTTGGCAGCCAAGTCAACTTTAGAAATGGTTCTGACCAAAGTTAGAATTCCATACACCAACTTGAAACCCAAAATCAATAAATTCTTCCATGCAAGATGGCAATAACACTAAAATAACAACATCACAAACTCATCCTGATAAAACTCATACTATAAAAATAGAAACCAGCTTTCAGAAAGTCCAGAAGAGAACTAATCACAATATCCCTATTGACCATTAGTCACACAAGACTTATGCATTTCTTTATATTCAAACAAGAGCAAGGGAAGTCCCTGTGGTGTCATGACTTATATGCTGGACTGTAACATCATAGTAAATGAGTTTGAATTATAGTTATGCTATTAAGTTCACTTTCAGACTTTGGCATTAAATAACCCAGGAAGGTTGATTTGCCACTAAACAAAGAAACCCAACCAAACCATCAAACAAGAACAACCACAGTGTATAGTATGCCAAACACATAACACTGTTAAACATTTTTTATCAAATGTGAAGCTTTAGAGCAGATTAGACAATATTTTTTTACTGCAAATAATATGCAGGATCTATTTGAAAATGTCCACATGGATGACATTTTGTTCTTTCTGAGAGAAATTGAATTATATTAAAAGTCATAAATGTAGACATGATTAATAGCAGGCGAAGTAATCCCTCAACACAATCCTTAAACCATTTATTAGAAAACAAAGGATTTTGATTTATGATTAAGATAAAATGAAATATAAAACATTCTTTAGTAACAATTATACAAAAAATGTATATGTAAACATAAATGCACAATGCATGTAATTTCTTAACCTCTTGGCATAAAATAACCCCTGAGAGGTTGACATGCTATTAAAATCAATCAATCAACTAAAGAACAACAGCATTCTCTTGATAAGCAAAATTTTTCAGTAATCAAAAGGCAACCAGCATTTATTCAGAAACCTCCTCCACTCATTTAGACTTAAGTTAAATTTTGTGAAAGGTTCTGATAGGAATTCAGTTTTTGAATTATTGAGAGTATATTGATTTGGTATTGCTTACAAAAAAGTTGTTAAGATACCATAATTAAAATTGATATTCAAGTGATGCCATATATATATATATATACACTTTAAAGTAGAATACAAAAGGCTGTAGGAATTTTATTCTTTTTTTTTTTGTTTTATTCTCAGGGATATCAAAATTCTATAAACAATGTGGTATTTAAGTTTTATTGATACAAAATTTAAGACTTTCTTGGTGCAAGCTACTTTTTATTAACTTAAATTTGGTAAAATGATGAAAATAATCATTTAAAATTTTTAAAATAAGGCAAGATTTTTATGAAGTATGATTTTTCTTATATAATTTAGGTATGAATTTAAAAAAACAAATAGTAAAATATAAAAATTTGCAAGTTGTCTGTGTAAGTGTGTGTGATTCAGTGTCAAAAATATATCCAATATCCAGAAAAAAAAGTATTAGTAGTTTTTATGTTTGTTTTATTTACTGACTCCATTGACTAATCATTTCCCTATGATCCTTTTTCCAAAATGATGCAGGTGTAAATATTTATTTTTATCACTTGTGCTGAATCTTAATGCAAGAATGTAACACATTTGAATCAGGTTAGTTCCTACACAAGTTCTCAGTTTGTCATCATTTCTGGCTAAAGACCATCTGAACAATATTTCAGCTATACAGCTTATAAAGTTCACTTTCACCAAATAACATATAGATATTCTGCTGGCTGCTACATTTGTTCCATGTTTAGATTCATACAGTAGACAATGCTTACAATAAACTTAGGAGCTACCATGTTGATTTCAGTGGTGTAGGTGATGCAGTAGCTATTGTTATTTGTTGAGCTAAGTTTAGTCATTCACTTTATGCTCAGCTGAGGATAAGTAGTTGGTCAGATAAGCTTTCTAACTCTTAGGTAAGCAAACACATCTGGGAAAAGGAAAAACTCTGAATTCAAAACCAGGGGCATTGGGCTGGTAATTCCACACCATAAATATGTTAACCATGTCAAATCAGATTATAAAAAAGATCAAGAAACTTATAATCTCTTGTTGCTACCTTGTTTGCAGTAAAGTGTACAAATCAAGTCCTGGATTAAAAAGACAGATAAAAATTTGTAAACAGACCAATCAGCTGAGGCTGTAGAATACACTGACTGCATCTCTGCAGAAAGGAAAAACTCCCTCAATGAGTGTCCTGGATAGGACATTAAACAATCTGATGGTGAGACTCCAATCTTGGAACTTTAGTTGATATGCCATGAAACCCATTCAAAAAGACAAAAAATTCATTAAAAAAGTGTATCTTATTAATCCTATACAGAATTCAAACTATATTTTTCCAATCTGCCATAAGTTTTGTAAGTCAACAGCTGGATTTAAAAAATAAAAAAAATTAAATAAATTATAAATCAGGGTATTTGAATTAGGATCTTAATGGTAAAAATGTGACTGTCATCATGTGGGTATATACATAAGCTATTAGTTTTTGATTGTTTATATGACTTTCTTTTTTCAAAATGCTGGCAACATCTTTCTTTAAAATATCTGACTTTAACACTTCTCATTGGTATAGTGACAATTTAGAATTACAGACAAGGTTTTGTTTTTTAATCAGTTGTTGCTTTTGGTAAAATATAATAGTTTTTTTTTTCAGTTTTTTCAAATTTCTATTGTAAATTCAATATCATTTGTAAATAAAATTTACTTATTTGATATAACATAAATGTATAAATATATTTAATTTAAAGAGTTTTGTTTTATTGTTGCATTTACAAGAGATGAGACTCATTATCTATTATGATTTATCTGATTTTAGCAGGGATTATTATGTAAATACTGGTTGTCTATGGTAACAAATGCAAACGGCTAATTTGGGGGGCCTCATTTATTTATAGATTAGGCAAGGGGATTTATTGAGAGGGAGACATTTTATATATAGAATATTTATAATAAAATAGGAAGAAATTCATGAATATTAGATTATTAGAACAGAAAGAGAGTGGGAGATGGTGATCAATTGAAAGTAATAATCAGTGTATTGAGTCTTCAGCTTCGTGATGGAGTAGAAGCAGTAGTTTTAAACAAATCTTTTTGCTGCTAAAGAAGATGAAGAAATTGGAGTTCTGATTTTTTTAAAAATCAAATTTTATTCTGGTTAATACATAAAATTCTATGATAGATTCACCTGTAAAACATTGTCAATGGAACTTTTTATTGAGAACCCAAGTCTTAATTTCTTGAAGAAATCACAGAACCATCAAGATTGGTTGGAATATATCTCATAAATTAGAAAAATAAACATTTTCAATTAGTAGTTCAAAGAAAGAAGTTTGGCATTTCCAAATTAAGATATTAGTAATTAATTAATGCTCCCTTTGCTTCCATCTTTAAAAATTGTTGAGGAGGGCTCATGAAAGCATAAAAAGCTTGCTTTATAAATTGATTAGACATGTCACTCAATCTTGCTCCCTGTGATATCATATTATATTAATTTGTTTTATGTGTATATTTTTAGTTTTAAATTAACTCGCTGTCTGGCTGCTATTCATAAAAATCTATTCTTTCAGTGACAAGGGTATTTATAGTTTTCCTGACACATAAAAATTTATTTTGATCAGAATATCATTAGGACTATGTTTATAATTAATGTTAATTTTATCACCTTGTTAATTTTAACTGGTAATTTGATTGAGAGCAAATTACAGTGCTTAGATTTTTTTAAAGTTTTCATTTACCTTTGAAAAAAAAAAGAGTTTCTTGTCTTATTAATAATTGCAAAATTACTTCAGAAGTATTGAAGTTGCTATGATAATGTAAAAGTAAGTATAAAAGAAATTTGCAGTATGTAATTTGTTGAATTTTTGTTTCTATGTAAAGTTACTTCTGAATTGAAAAAATATGGTTTAACTTTTTAAGTCTTTTGCATAAGATTTGTTTTGAATATATACAGTTTTTTTAGAAAAAACATTTTGTGGCAACCAAGCCTAAGTTCTCTCAATCCTCATGTATGATGCAGAAACTTTGCCAGTTTATAAAGTGGATGCCTAAAAACTTTATGTCTATATGATGTACCACTTGCTCAAAATACTAAATGTCAACTTGTAGCAGCATATCCCAAATAAATTCATCCTGGAGAAATCTGAACTCCATGGTATGTATAATATACTCACCCAATCCAATTGAAGATGGATTGGCCACTTGAACAGACTTGACAGCAGACTGCCAAAACAGATCCTGAACTCTCAGCTAAGAGAAAGTGACCAAAACTCAGGTATAAGGACATCATCAAATGAAACCTGGGAGTCACAAACATCCCTTTGGACAATTGGCAATACCTGTCCAAAAATCAAGATCCCTACCTTTGTAGATATATAGTTGTATAGAAGACTACTTAAGAACTTAGTGAGGTCCTCATGGTGTAATGGTTAAGGTGATGGACTGCAGAATTGTAATAAGCAAATTAAAACTTCAGTCAGGCCATTACATTGACTTTCAGACAAATACCCTTGAGAAAGGTATGAACCCCCTTATCCTCCTAGCTATGGGTTAAATAGTACCACTACTGTTCTTCTAGAAGAATGACTCTGGCATTAAATAACTTTCAAAGGTTGATATACTATTAAAAAAAAACAAACAAAGAACTCAAGAACTTGTTTTACATCGTAAGAATCGATAATACGATTTTATGTAGAACTTAGAACCAAACAAATAGATGTACCAGTTTATATAAATAGATATATATATAATAAAATCAACTCTTTCTTGTAATCAACAGCAAATATACTATCAATATGTTTTAATTTATTTCAAACTAGAAGTCTTCACAAAATCCAACTTGTGTTTAAATTTGTGAATGAAGTTTCTGAACATTTGTTGTATGCCTTTTAATTCCTGAAAAGCATTGCCAATTACCCAGATCCCATTGAGTATGCTGCTACTGCTGTTCTTTGAGAAAGTCCAGGAGGATATTTCAAAGATGCTCCTTTATGATTTCTCCAAGAGTCTCAGCAGGATTAAGGTTAGGTGAATTTCTTGGATACCTGCCAAATCCATCTTTTGTGGGAGATAAAAAAAAAATCAAGCTTTTCTAAACTATGCCTAGTTCTGAACATGGCACTTGCAATCCCAATCCATTTCTATTCCAATGAATCCGCCATCAAACTTCACAAAAAGAGAGGCAAACTTTCTTTGTGTACACAGAGCTTTCATTGAAAATGTCAAGAGCAAACCAGCCAGCTACAAAAATTTAGTTTTATTATAATAAACATACATAGCACACACACTCACATACATATATGTGTGTGTGTGTGTGCGCTTGTATATTTTACATTTTCTCCATAAGATATAAATAACAGCTACAAAACGTAAAGGAAGGTAAATTTATCCTAGATATCTTCACTGATATAAATCCTAGCTTGGAACATATCCCCATTTTCTTGAATTCAAAAGTTAAAACACCTTTTGAATTTTCCCCAAAATATTTTTCAATTGTATGTGTATTACAAAACCGATCATGTTTATTTTTTTTATCCATGTTTAGAGATAGAAAGACTTTGTTGAGTAAATTCCATTTTTTCATGTCTTCCTGTGATCAAAATATTTACACACCATTTTCAAACAGTAAGCTGCTGGAAAATTTTAAAAATATTGTAAAGTTGGAAATGAATTGATGAAATTTACTTAGATTTTTTTTGCTAGTTTATTTTCATTTGCATTTTCTCTAATATTTTTGTCTTATTCACAAGAGAAGTTAGAAAAAATATTAAGTAGGACAAAGACTCAAAAGACACAGTGTGCGTTTTTATATATATATATATATATATATAATAAGGATTGCTGAAAAGTTCTCAGCCCACCTAAAAAAGGAATTTTTAAAAATCTTTTTTTTATTCTTGATTTAATTGAATTTAATAGTATGTCAAACTGTCTTGGGTCATTTTATACCCAGTGGTTAAGGAATTGTATTCATTGTATGTTCATATTTACATTTTTGATTAAGATGTTTGCTTTTTTGCACACAATCCAATGGAATATAAATAATTATTGAACAGATCTATTTGGTCTATAGATGGGACCCTAAAAACCACTCCAGACAATGACAATGAAGGGGTACTCCACACTCCCCAGATATGCTGGACTGGACCCTCATCTTCTGATGCAGTTTAGTGTCATACTTAGGACACTTCTTTCTGGGAGTGGGGAGGTCTTATCCCTCTGCAGGTGATACTGTCAGTGTATTCTAAGCCCCACCATCAGAGCAATAAGTTTTAATTTAATTTTTTGAAAGAGTTAAAGAAACTTGAAGAATAGTGTATCAAGTATGTGTTGACCTGCAAAATGAAAATGTGTAATAGTGTCACATTATGGATATTAAAGTGATGTAATGTTACCTCAGAATAGATTCCTTGAAAGTAGAAGTTAGATCTGGTGGTGAGAGGAGTTGGACCTTTGTTTTTTACTTGTTGAATTCTTGAAAAACTGGTACCTGAATTTAAAAGTAAATAGGTTACATAAAGCTGAAGAGTTTTTGAAATTAGGCTGTGATTGTATAAGGATAATATAGATCCTTCTGATTGCTGCCCAGTCTATACTAATAAAAAGACCTTGTTTTACTTTCTGGCTAAATACACAGGGTGTTTCAGAAAAATTTATATCATTTCCTAATTAATCAATTCTCATTCAAATGATCTCAAATTTGAACAACATGTAAAAAAACAACTCAAAATTCTATGTCTAAATTTCTGAGATGAAGCTTGATAATTTTTATCACTTAGAATATTTGGACTATTGTCTTCATCTTCATTGTTATACTCATAAGGTTTTTGCCAATGTGTTCTTCAGCCTTCTTTTGGTATATCATGTCAAACTTGTGAACTTACACAGAACTTTGAACTGAACCCATTATTTAATCCATTGGGGTAGATTGTTAATTCCATTAACCAGGACCAGATACAAGTGTTAAACTATAATAAGTATTCTTTGTTAATTACCTGTTGTTGGGATTGAACCAGCAGATGATTTCACTTAAAAGTACTTTTCAACCAAACACCTATATCCATTGTGCCATGTGTCCGAGACAATTCGGTGTGAATTTTTGGGACTGATAAACTTAATATCTCCATTGACCTATGCAGTTTAATTCACAACTATTATGTATGATTTTTAACTTAACTCATTGGAATTTTTTCATCTAACTTTTTTGATTATTGGTTGCCATATCATATTCATCTCTATACTTGGTCTACTCAAATAGTCATTGTAGCCCAAGATATGCTCTGCTTCTTGAAGATGTCTTATTCTCCAATGTTGTTTCCTATCTATCATTTTAATTTCATCCAATAAGAGCTGACGGTTTCCATTTTTTTTCCATATATGGTCAGCCATACCTGTCTTTTCAAACTCACCTTGGCATACTGCTTTTTGATGTTCCTCAAGCCTTACTTTTAGTTGGTGGCATGTCTCCCCTTGGTATACTTTACACAACTGCACGAGATGGCGTACACTCAATTCTTAGTGATGTTGTATTCTGCTTGGAGCTTGACTCGGAAGAGGTATTTTGAAAAGTCATGCCACTCTTGAATATTGTCCTGATAACATATAGACTACATATCTTTTGAGTCTTTTCAGCTATGCTTTTGATATAGGACAGAGAGAGTGTGGTGAGTTTTCAGGTATTGTTCTCCATTGTTCAATCCAGATTTCTTGGAGGTATTGGATGGTGGTTGTTGAAGTTGACTTACTGTCCAGTGAAGATTGGCTTGAGTCCTTGTGAGTTATTAATAGATTTAGCAAGGATAAGTTGTTGTCTTGTTCTTTCTCCATAGTGAACTGAACTGTATAGATGGTCTAATTGAGTTCACATGATCCAGTAGTGTTCAAATATCTTCCTAATGAGACCAGAGTATGAATGTGTCATCAACATATCTTAGCTACAATGATGGCTTTAGTGGTGTAGATCCTAATGCTATTTCTTTAAAGTGTTCCATGCATATGTTGGCCAGTACTGATGACAATGATGATCTCATTGCCAGTCCTTCTTCTAGTTGGTATATGTCAGACCCCATCCTGAAGTAGGTTGTTTCCATGCAGAAAGTCAACATCTCAATCAGGTTATCTGTTGGGATACAGATGTGTTCTTCCAGTGAGGGATCTGCAACCAACTTATCCTCTACCACTGTCAGTGTTTCATTTGTGGGTACCCTTGTGAACAGGTTTACTACATCTAGCGTCACCATCAGTTTGGAATGAATGGGTGTGGTACTGATTTTTCCATGAAGTGGGTAGAGTTCTTGACATATGATGAGGACTTATCCATTGGTGGGGTGACTATCTCCACAAGGAAATTGCTCAATGAGTGACATGCTGAACCTCTGCTGCTGACAATAGGTCTAAATGGAATACCATCTTTATGTATGGAAGGCCATATATGTATGGTATCTTGCTCTAATGTTGTATTAGTTGCCTGTATTTCATTTGTGGTATGAGATCTTTGTTCTTACTAAGGATCTGTGACAGCTTCTTTTCCATCTTCAGGTTCAAGTCCTTTGCGTTGGCTAAAATGTTGAGAGTGTATAACAGCAAAGATGAAGACAATAGTTTAAATATTCTAAGCATGACGGTGCCTAAAATATTTATCTGAGGACGGGAGTTTATCTTGCGCATGTGTGAAGTCAGGGCAGTCTGGCACTTGATCCCTCGCAGAATGTCCTAGTTAAGAGTCCTTTCTCGGGCATATGGGAACTGGCAGATAATGTGGGGGTTAACATGGGGCTAGACTGACTGCCGCTGGCAAGGGGTTTCCAAATTTCATGTTACACACACACCCACCAGGCCACTTCGTCTTCCTACAACCCCCAGGATAATGGAAGATATGGGCCTCTAGGTTGAGATAAGATATTATTATTTGTAGTCAGCAATTCCAATTTCCCGAGTAATATTTTTAAATGCGAATAGGACATTAACAAGAATAAATTGAAGCAAATGAAGCTGAAAAGGAATATGCAAAAGAAGGCAACTCGATAGGCAAACGACACAACGAATAAGTTTCGACACGAGGAGACATTTAAAATTTAACAAGGTTTTTAATGCATGCGCACATGAACAAATATTTAAGGTGCCGGCTATATTACCAGCAGACAATATCAACTACAAATGTCTTTCTTTCTTCCCTTTTCTTTTCTTTCTTCTTTCTTTAAATTGAGAGAGAGAGAGCATCTAATTGCAATACTTAGGAAGGGTTGATGGAGAAAACAGTTTTAAGGTTTACTTAGCTTCTTTAAATGCTTTCTTCTGAGATTTCTTTCACAGGCTAGCGGGATTCTGTGGAACTTGTCCAAGATTCTTTCCGCTTTTCCCTGGAGTTTTGGCGACAGTTTCAACACATCTTGTCACGCTAACTGCTGTCCTAAAACTCGGCTCCGCTTCTTCGCCTGGAGTTTTGGCATCAGATCACACGTCCTCTCACGGCGACCTCCGTCCTAAAAACTGAATTCTTTATCCCTATTTCCTCTGACAAAAGGGCTACTACTTCCGGCTTTAGGGTTCTGGCCAATCATTTGGCCTCTTTCTTCTTCCTTCACCTCCCCATGTCATGCCATTCATTTGGGCTACTATACTGACCTCTATGTCCCCTTCTCTATCCAACCGGTTGGGGTTATGGAGTGTAGATAGCTTGACCTATATTCTAACTGGATTCGTTACTTCAGCCACAAGGAATTGATCTTTATTCATATCCTTCTTTTAGCGGTCAATCTTTGAGGCCTGTTAATTCAAACACAGAAGGGTAGGGGAAATTGATCTTACCTCTCTCCTCTCAGTGGCAGACCACGTGACATAAGTGATAAAAATTCAAATTCTATGTTTCATGTTTTTTCTTTTCAGGTATAGAAATGCCATTCACTGGAAAAGAAAAGGCATTTAAACATGAAACATAGAATTTAGAGTTGTTTCTATTAAAGCTGTTCAAATTTGAAAACAAAAACTGGCCAAATAATATCAGTATTTCTGAAACACCCTGTAGCAAGGATATCATTTTTTTTAAACATTCTGTACTTCTAATATATACAAATATATATGTATATATGGACATTAAACTTGGTTCAAAAATTGACCATGCCTCAACTTATAAATGTCAACCCATTTCATTCTCACATTACCATTTATAATTATTGATAACATCAACTTAGTTTATAATTTTTATTTCTTTTATGATTTTTTATAATTGTTGCCATTAACTAGTTTTATTATTAATATTTTTCTTGAATTTTTGGCATGATGGTTTTTACAATCATTGTCTTAAGTCATTAATTCATTTTCTTCCCTTTGTATTCTCTCGAATCACATTAGTTCATTGTCTTTCTAATAGGTCTGATTTATCTATAATAATTAATATACATTCTTGCATATTGTAACATTATTCATCTAGTCATTTGCTTGCACATCTATCAGCTCCTTTACCACAGCCTTCCTATTTATATTTTAGATAGATCTGTTTAGAAAATATTTATATTCAATTGGACCATCTACAACAAAAACTCTTTAGAAACAACTACATAAAAAATGTAAATTTGAATATACAATGAATGCAATTCCCTAACTTCTAGGTATGAAATAACCCTAAATGGATTTTCATCAATCAATCTACCACAACCTGTTTATTTTCTATCTTCTTTTTTCCTGTGATTATCACAACCTTTATCACACTTGGTTTTATTGAAAATATGGTTTTAAAAAACCTTGCTCATTATATCAATTCAAGCCAAGAGAAGTAAATTGTTGTTTTTTTTCTGTTTTTTTTTTTCTTTTTTTTCCACTACTTATAACTGATTTCCTTGGGGAGATTACATTTTTAAATCTAGTCTCTTTTTAACTACTTATCTATTTCAATGTATACCAAGCTGTTTACCTTTCTATATACTGGTATGTCTGTCCATCTAAGTATTTATTGATATGCTTATCCCACTATGAAGTTAATCTGGTTCTGTAGATATAGGACATTTTATGGTTCTAGGAATGACTCCTTTCTTGATCTATTTCTTTCAGAAAGTGTGGCTGGTTCTATGCAAACCTTTACTACAATAAACAATAACCTATGTAATTAATTTGCTTTACTTCACCTTAATTAGCGGTCATTCTCAAATCAATGGACAACTATAGATAAAGTGATTTTAAATTCCTGTCACACTGTTGGCATTCATTTCAAGTAATACATTTTGGAAAGGCATGAACTTAGATTTTCTAGACCCAGCCATTGGTAAAATAAAACAGTTGATTCTCTAATTTTAATGAGTCAGCTTGTCTTGAAAAGGATAACTCTGAATTCCAACCACCTATCAACATGTCATGGGTCAGAATTGTAGTGTAAGGTCTATTACTTCCCATATTTTAAAGAACTTGAGAAAAACTCAAGAAAAAGTCCTGCAGTAGACTGATAAATGACTGATGAGATGGGGTATTGTCTGTGTGTATTGAGTGAGCCAAAAAAAGGACAAAATAATTTCATTATTGATGACTGTTTTCTTTTCCCTTCTATTAAGCCATCATTTTGGTCAACTGTTGTGTACATTCACATTGCACATTTTTAAAGATCTATTCTATATTCTGATAGCTTCCATACCATATGTCACTTGTGGTTATTGATAATTTCTAGCGCTTGTTTTGTTGTTGATTTTTTGGAGCTTTTTATTAAACATCTTTTTTTGCTTCTTACCTTTTTTTTAAAAGTCAGTATAGATATGAGCATTGCACTTGTCATCATTAGAAAAGGCTTACACTTTGTTTAAAACAATTTGAAACTTTTTCACCTGCTTTGTTTATCATGATAGAGTATTTGTGTCATTTTAATTTTTTTTTTGTGTGTGTGTGTGTGTGTGTGTGTGTTTCATATTGAGCTGTATATATGAGAGAATATTAGTGCAGATACAGATGAGTATACATATATTTATGTAAATGTGCATCGATGCTCATTTATATTTACATGTATGTATGTATTCCATATATTGAAGAGCAATGTTTAAGTGTGTGTTTGTCTATATTGTGACGGGGAAATTGATTAAAATCCCTAAACGGGACTTTATTTTCGCACGTGTGAAGACGGGGCAGGTTGGCACTTGATCCCCTACAGAAATAAGTCCTGTTCAGAGTTCTTTTCTCAGGCAGATAAGAACTGGCATATTACGTGAGGGAACAATATAGGGCCAGACTGGCCACCGCTGGCAAAGGGGTCCAAAATTTCACACTATCACACACCCACCAGGCCGCTAAACTTCTTCCCCTTAGATAATAGAAGAATACGGGCCTATAGGTCTTAGTTGTAATAATATTAATATTGCTACAGTCGGCAACTCCGGTTTCCCATGTGATACTTTAGGAATTAATAGGACAGTTCTAAGCAAGATAATGTAAGGCGAATAGAAGCTGAAAGGAAAGCATGAAATAATAACATAGACCACATGGTAAAATGAAAATACATAGGTTCTTTACTACGGTTATATATATGTATACTTTCCAAAATGTCAAAGATATATAATAGGATAGTCCATGAATATAAATGTCTTTTCCTGGCTTTTATCCTTTTTCCAAATTGAGAGAGAGTGGTAAGCAAAATTTGGGTGTAAAGGGAAAATGTCCCAAAGTTACTTATCTTATTTTTTTGACGGGGTTCCACTGGAGAATTTCTCTTCTTTCACAGGCTAATAGATTTTGTACTGTTTTTAATGCTGGCTTGAAGGATTTAGGAGTCCTCCATGTCTCAGTTAGTCTTTTTGTCTTTAGCCCGGAGTAAAATGGCTATCGTCCGTCTGCCACGAGCGTTGCCCAAAAAAACTACCTTTTTTTTGTATCTACTTCCATTGAGGGGAAGGGAACCCCACTTCCGTTTGGGGTCCCCCGCCAATCATTTGGCTTCATTTTCTCCTTCCCCTTCCGATGTCTGGCGACCCAAGGTCACTTAGGTGCGAACATCTGTGTGACCCACATTCATTTCTAACGGTCACTTTTTGACTGCTAGATAATTTTAGTTCAACGGGGGGGAGAGTATCATTCCCACCTCCTCGTCTCCGTGAGCCATCACGTGACAATATATATGTCACAGAACAAAGGTATTCATTCACACAGAGCATAAATACTACTGTTGTTAAAAGTTATTATAACTCAGAAAGTGGTTCATGAAATTTAATTTCCTATATATATATATATATATAGAGAGAGAGAGAGAGAGAGAAAGAGAGACATCAAATTTCCTATCAGGTGAAACTGCAGAAATTATAAAGATATATCAGATACAGAAGAGATTTGTAGATCAAAGAATTTATCTATATTTCAAGGTCTGTATAAATATTTGCAGGTGTATGTGTGTATATGCATATGATAATATATAAGTATATTTCTCTGTGTATGTGTTTGTATATATACACACATATATATGTGTATATACATATGTTAACAGATATGTATATTTTTGGTTATATATATAAAATATGTATATATACATACACAGAAATATACTTACCTATTTACATATGCATCTACACACATACACTCACAAATATTTATGCAGACCTTGAAATAAATATGATTTCTTTAATATACAAGTCTCTTCTGTAACATATATTTTTTATAATTTCTGTAAAGTTTCACCTGATAGGAAATTTGATTTTCATCAAATAAGCATGACAAAAAAAAAAAAAAAAAAGAAAATCAAATCTATAAAAATCTAGAAATGTTCTAATATATTTTACCCTCGATTTTCAAGAAAACAATTTTACAGATATAAATTTTTTTCTTATTTATTTCCTGATAGATTTCTTTTTCTTGATAAAAATTTATGACCCTTAAATTGTCTTCTTCCCCACCTTTCTCTCTCACATTTTGAAGAGTTCTTTTTTTATTTATTCTGTAAAGATTATCAATGAGAATGATTAAATTTTTTCAAAAAAGACAATCTGGATTCCTGTATGAAATGATATTTGGATGGATAGAAATTTCAAACATTTTTCTGCAGAAAAGGTATGTTAGAATTAATGGTTCAACTCAAATGTGGCATCTGGCACAAAAGAACTGAATGGGAACAGGCATCATTTTCATCATCTCAATTGCTAAAGGAAGTGTTAGAGCTATAAAACTAACAAAAAAAAAATCAAGAGTTCATAAAACGAAAATTATATCCTTATTCAGAAGGTGCTTTATACCAAAATCTGAAGTCAACATTAATACACATATTGTATCATTGTTGGTTTCAGATTTTGGTAAATGAAGAGGGGGTATTTTTTTCTCAAATTTATATCTTTCATTGATATTGTACTAACTATTAAAGAAAAAAAATTTCACTATTCTAACAATTTACAGTTTGAAATTCATACAGTTATTAAGTGGAAACAATTCAGTTTGTAATTTTCATTAAGAAATATTAGAAAGTCTTTAATCAACTTGTTGATTAAAAGGTTGAAAACATAAATTCATCATTTCTTTTTACTTGAATTTTAACATTTCATGTATTTTCATCTCCTAATCTATGGTTATTGAGTGTTTTTGTATATAGACAAATGATCATATTAAAATCCATTCTAAGAATTCTTTAAAATAAAACATAATTATGTATTGGAATGTATATACATACATGTGTAAATAGGTATAAAATTGGGAACACATATGTCACTTGGTATATAGTAATTGTTAGCCATGTTATTTCCATGAGCCCATTACTAGTAAAATGGGTTTAATCCTTATGGAGTGTCAGATCATGTTAAGCTTAGTAAATAGCACAATACTCATAAAAATGATGGTATTATTTACATATACATGTTATACAGTTGATTTCTCTGCTATCATCTAAGAAACTTTTTTTCATAAAATTTGAATTATTTAAAATTCAAAAACTTAAATGAAATAACATATTTTGAAAGTTAAAGTTTTGTACAAAAAGTTTTTATGTTAAAATTGTTTAAAAAAAACCCTGTCTATTATATAAAAACTTTTAAAAATGAAAACTGAATTATCTAAAATTCAAAGCAACATAAATCAGCAAACATATTTTTAAAAGTTTGTACAAAATTGAAATAGCAAAATTATTTCTTTTTTAAATTGGCCGCCTATTATGTAACAAACATTGTTTTATAAAATTTGAACTATTTAAAGAAACCTGTAAACTGCTTGTGAAAAAACAAACTTCTATGTAAAATTTTAATCATGAAATTATTTTTTTAATTTGCTATTATAAAAAATATTCTATTGAAACAGAAAATTATTTGAAAGAAAAAAAAATTATCGTTTTGAAAATACCATTTTGGTTATTTTTCTTTTAATAAACTTTTTGATTAGAAAAGAATTTAATTAAAAAAATAATGGGATATATTTAAATAATTATACCAATATTTAAGTAAAGTTTTTTAAAAGAATACAGCATAGAAATTAGAATCTATTTATTTACTAATGTTTTCATAGCCTCTTGGTAAAAGTGCTGGATTGGTAACTTTGTGATGTTGTTTCAAATCTCATCAGTTCTAAGTTATTGAGTTTATATAATTCTGTTTCCTTTAGCATTATACACTAGGATAAATAGACAAACAAATTTAATGAAAATGGTTTAGTGCTCAATATCAATGATAGAGCATATATTTCTATGTTAGGATAGTGTAGATATAACACCAACAACAATTGATGACTATCAGTTTCTCACCTATGTAATCATCAGACCAAGTCATAAAACTTGGTACAGTGATCATATAGGTGAGAATCTGATAGATACTAAACATTGTTGACTCTGTCTACCTTAGCTTTGTGTGTATGTTTATATATATATATATATATATATATATATATATATATATATATAATGTATTATAAAAACTTTTTGCGAGTACAAATCAGCATTCTATCAATACTTCTTGATTTCCTATCAAAAGCCTTTATGAAATTCAAACTAATTTAAAGTAAGTTAGAAAAGTTTTCTGAGTATTTGTTGGTTGCTTTTTAATTCCTTTAAAACTTGGCCTATCCTCTGTGTCAAATGCTCTCAAAAATTCTGCTCTACTTTGGACAAGTCTCCAGGGACATTTCAAATATTTTCCTTCATGATGATTCCAAGATTCTCATCAGGATTTTGCTCTAAATGTTGAACACTTAATCTATTGATACACAAATGGACCAGCCATCAAATTGCACCAAAAAAGACAAATTGTTGTGCAATCCTCAATACTTACATCAGAAATGCCAAAAATATTAAACAATTTTCAATAATGTTTTCTTTCATCAAGTGTAGTATACATTTTTCTTTTGAGGCAAAACATCCAACTGCAAGAAAAGTCAGTTTTCTTTTTATTTTTGCATCAAAATTTAAGAGAAGACTTGGATAAATTCCTGTATATAAACATATTTTATTTAAAATGGATTTAAGAGAAAAGAAAAAAAAATCTAGATGGATATTTTTATCTGACTGTTATTTAAAAAAATGTAGCTGTTCTGTCAGCAAGGTTTAAAATATGCTGATTATATCCCCTATAAAGGGGTAACACTCCCAATCCCTCTTCTCTGCCCAAAGGAGTGTCCCAGATGTTACACTAAACTGCATCTGATGGTGAGGCTCCTGGAGATCTGAGAAGTGTGGAGTATTCCTTCATTGCAATTATTCCTTGGTTTATTCTGATCCAAAGTGGTAGTACCTGTTAGGCCCCCATTTATGGGTCAAATAGATCTCTTGAAAAATCAGTTTTAGTTGATAAATATAACTGTTAGTTGTACTAAGAAAAGTTATTTGAAGCTATAATTGTTTACTAATGATTGTTAGTTACTTAAAACCATATAACTGTGTGCAAACAAATGACTATTATTAAATAGAAATAATTACTTGAAACTCAGCACATTGGCAAATGGTTAGAGTGTTTGCCAGTGGTCTAGTAGTTGTGTACTAATGAAGAAACCATAATGGTTTTGTTTATGAAAAGATATCTCTCTTCTTTATTGTCACAAAAGGGTTGAAATGGCTGCATATGAGACAGAGAAATGAACTGCTATCATTGACACCACGTTGGGACACATATTCAGACCCTGACTTCTTCTTTTCAGCCAGGGTGGCACCTTATTGGGCAAATCTCTTGTCATTATATAATATTCTTAATGCCCACGCATTTTCCTTCTGGTTTTCAATTCACATGATTTATTTTCGCTGTCCCTTGTTTACACAGGGGCAATATCCTGTTAACCAAATCCCTAATTAATTGGTCTGTCAAGATAAATATGTAACAGGAGACTAGGGTTCAATCCCAGGTCCAGTCATACTGAAAACTCAAAAAATGGTACTTGCTGCCTCCTTGCTTAACACTCAGTATCATAAGGGTTATGATCAAGGGTAAGTAGAGCAATCCAGAGAAAGGAATAGCACCCTCCTACATATTGATGTAGTAGCTATTGAAAAGCTCCCTTTAAGTCACCTTTGACTATGGTCAGCCAGCTTACTTTCTTCTTATTTAGTTATTAGTATTAGATTGAAATACTTGAAACTATACAGCTGTGTTCAAATTATTTGTATTAGGAATACTTGGAACCATACTATTGTGAAAAATAAAACTCTTAAGAAACAATTACACAAAAATGTAAATATAAATGTACAATGAATGCAATTCCCTAATTACTAGGCATAAAATAATCCCAGATAGGTTGACATGCCCTTAAAATCAATCACTCTATTGAAAATTTGGGAAAAGTTTCAGCTTTGACTAAACTTCCCAACTTTTCTTCACTTTTAGTTAAACCTGAGATTTTTATAAATTGGTTCATTGTGAACCACTGACATCCCAGAAAAACTTTTTCATCAATATTCAATTCAGTTCTCATCTTAACAAGCCTTTAACATTCATGATTATTGAACATTGAGAAATGTTTTACCTCATGCAAACTCAAAAACAAAGCAAAAAAAGCAAATATAATTCCAATATTGAACAAGCCCTGAAATTTGTGTCCCATTTCCTGCTTCTGTATTTTTTTTCCTACCTAGGGTCAAATCACCTGTCACTATTGGCTGGTAGTCAAAAAGGGAATGGCCCTTAGTATTTTCAGAGTGTAAAAGGAAACAAATATATGCCACTTACCTAACTTTTCTTGGACTTCTCCAAATCAAAATTCTACTTTGAATATTTTAGCTTTACCTTGAACAAAAGCAACAGGATATTGTGATTTCTAATCAAGAAAAAGTCTCTCTATGAATTGACAAGACCAATTTTCCCCTATTTTCTCTACTTTAATTGTGCTTAACAAGGACATAGATTGGCAAGTATTCATTTTTGATTTGCTGAAGAGTGAACTCACTCTCTCTCCATGTAAATATCTTTCTACCATCTTGGTGACCATTGTTGTTAATAGTATGTCACCTGATCAACTTCTTATGTTTTGAATTGACTGGTTGTTGACACTGGACCTTTCAATTCTTTTTATTGGCTGTTTGCACATTGCAATTTCTTTTATACTATCAGAGAAGGAGTGGTCAATACTGAAGTAATGCCAATAATCTTAATGTTCTTTAAGAAAAGCAACTCATAGTAATGATTGCAGAATTTCATTCCCATATATTGCTGCACTTTTCTTGGTCCTTGAGAAACTATTTGTTTAGCTTAATTGTTATAGTATAGGTGAAGGGATTTAAGTTCTATCCTAAATATAATATTGATGTCGTTTATCTACCAGAATCTCTTGATAGAAAATAACATTATGTCTGCTAGGTGATTGTCAAGTATGGAACACTATCATAATTATTCTCCAATTTTATAATATTAGATTATTTATATTTGTTTAAGATGTTAGAAATTTCTTGACCTGGTTTTGTAAAGAAATCTATAAAATGTCATGAATCAGGAGAGAACCTCTTTTTCTTATCTCTAGTTCTGGAGACTTTAGAAATGTGAACTAACTTTTCATTACAATTACTCCCAGATTCACTCTGACTTGGAGTGGTAGTATCTGTTAGGGCCTCATCTGTGGGTCAAATAGATATGTTTAAAAATTATTTGTATTCAATAGGACACCCCCACAAAAAACATTTTAGAAACGACTACTCAAAGCATGTAAATATAAGTGTACAATGAATGTAATCCCCTAACCTCGAGGCATAAATAACCCTCGGCAGGTTGACATACTATTAAAATCCAACAATCTATTTTCTTAAACTTGGGTTTTACATGAATTCATTATCTTCATGTTAGTTTCTTTAATCACAGCAGTTTTAGAAAAACAATAAGAATAAGAATACTAGTCTCAATAATTTGGGAAATAATTAGAATACTTATTCTCAGAACTTCAAATAGCTGTCTAAAAATATTACTTAGAAGAAAAAGAATTGCCAACATCCATAAATTTTGGTCCACTATATAAAAAGTGCCACCCAAAAGTTTATGAAGCTAACCATAAAAGAAATTATTCATTTTGACATCTTTTGTTTCCACTATTTTCTTTGAAGTTGTCCTTTGGTTGATGTTTACTCAGTGGTTCACAAAGAGTAAAATAAAACAAAAGGAATCATTTTTCAAATTTTTTTTATTTTCAAGTGTTTTAATTTCTCACTTAAGAGGTTCAGAAGAAGAATACCAAAATAATTTTCATTCTGTTTCTCTCTTTGTTTAAATATAGAAATTTACTTAACAAAGCCTTTTTTTCAGATTTTGAAGTTTTTGTTTTGATTTTACAGAAGTATAAACCAGGGAGAGAGGTATTAAAAGTTATCTAATTTTATTTGCTTATGTGAAGTTTTATTCTTAATACATCATCTCTGTCAAAATCTTTAATATTCTATTAATATTGACATAAAAAAATGAATTACAAAAGTTTTTAAAAATGTCATTGCTTAATCTTCTTCTGGGGGTTAAACTCACAAATAAACTTCTGAAGGTTTAGTCTACTAATAATTGGTTTACATGAAGTATCCAAAGTAGATATTGCTACATGTACCCCGCCCCCAGGCTCCCGTCTTTTTGATGACCCAGGGAGAAGACCAGATCTAAACAGATGTGGATTGATGTCATATATTTGTTGATATATAACAGTGAAAAGATGTATGCATTGCAACTGATGTTTGTGGACAACTAATGAGCGATTTCTATCACCTGTAAACAGGAACCACACAAATGTAGTTTTTTACTAATTGCTGCTTAGTTTAAGCAGAAAACCACGAGATTGAGTCACCCAGTGATGAGGGTTGAAATGATACAGCTTGCTCATCATTATCCCATCAAGATTTACTTACACAGATAAAAATAACTAAAAAGATTACATGAGCATAATGATTTTTTTTAATGAAGAAAAAGAAGTTGATATCAGATGATATGAATAAACATTGAAATGTTTTCAAAAGTTAGCTGCATTTACTTATTTTTTGATAAAATTCTGAAACTATTTTGAGGTTATTTTCAGCCTTGTGTGTGTGTGTGTGTGTGTGTGTGTGTATATATATATATATACATATATCATCTGAGTTTTTTTTCACAACTGAAGAATCATAGAATAGGTGTAAAACTAATATATATATATATATATATATATATATATATATATATAAGAGGGGAAATGAATGCCTTCACTTGCATTGCTTATCTGGAGATTGTATAAAATTATAACTTGAAGTAGTGAGATAAATTTGTGAATTTTTAAATATTTTAACATTGTTATATTTGGTCTACCTCATGAATACTAAGCACTTTTTTTAGTTTTAATGCTGTTTAGTTTTTAGATTATATTCATGTTTTGTGTCATGACTACCATAAATCATTTAGAAAATAAAGTAATTTTCAGTCCAATTTACATCTGATTTATAATTTTTTGGCTTCTATATTCACACTGAAAATAATTTTTTATCATCCAACTTCTTGATATAATGGAGTTAACTATGAAATAATGATTACAATCCTTCACTTCTTCTTAAATAGAAATCTAATTAACATCATGGACTGCTGTTACAACAGGAAACCAGCAGGTTCATGGGTTATCTGGTGTGTGTGTTTGTGTGTAATATTGATAAACTCATCATTAGATAAAATCTAAAATGTTTATCAAGATCTGAAATGGTCACTAAACCAGGATCATTGAGAGAGAAAGAGAGAGAGATCCTTAAAATTTAGGGTTTACTTTCTTAATGTAAAAATTATATCAAGGTTTCAGGGATTGATCTGAAACTATGAGAAGAACAAGAAGCTCACAAAGTTTTAGCCAGATGTATTCAGTTCAACATTAATATATATACCATAAGTAGAATTAATACTTCTGTTCCTTAATGTATTTCTATCTGTGATAAATGTAAAAGTACATTTGTACTTTTGGATTATCTTAGATAAAAATTAAAAAAACAGAAAAGAAAAGAGATGCAATGAAATTCTTGAAAACAAATAGGTTCTACATGAATTTTTACCATTTGAACTTATATTCCCAAAATGCAATTGTTTTATTTAATTCTGGAGAATGGCAAGACATCATCACAATGTATAAATGATTAGCTATTTTTATCATTCCAATAAATATGGATCGACTTGGATTTATTGTTAGTATTAGTTTTGAGTAGTTGTAGAGATTTGAGTATTATAAGTTTGTTTACACTGTTATTTTTAAGAAAATTGTGCATATACATATGTATGAGTATATGTCTAACTGCATGAATGAAAATGTTAAAAAGAATATATTAGGTTTGTTGTTTGTGTGCATGTCACTATTTTGTAGTTTTAGAAATACAGGAAGATAAGTGGATAACGCATTTTCAAACACTTAACCCAATTGGCTTTAACATCAAGCTAAACAATCTTCAAAATAGCTTTGAAATAGGATGGATAGATTTGAGGTGACATAATAATACCTAAATAAACAAATACCTGACCAAGCAGCCCCAGCTAACTTGAAACATACTCTGCACATGCTTAATATATCTCTCAAATAAAGAGCCCAGTGCTAGGTGTCTACGATAGTATAGATCATATAAAGGTCAGTTGAAGACACTTGGATAACTTTCATCCAATGAATGGATATGCTACATTACCAATTAATTTTTTTTTTGCTTTTCATATAGCATATCAGCTCCTTTAAAAACTTTTTAAAAACCTTTTCTTCAGACAAAGACGTAAGGTTGAAAGTAGTTGAGAACAATAAAGAATATATAACTTATAAATATGTTGCTATTTGAATATAACATAAATATACTTCCATTTGTATTAACACTTTTGTTCATCTTTGTTATATATATATATATATATATATATATATATATATACACACACACACACACACATGTACTACATCTTAATGAGTTTAACATGTACCCACAGTTGAGAAACACTGAACTTTGAATCCAGATGTTGTAAAGAGTGGTTTATACAATTAAACTTGCTGTCATTTTGGTGGCAGGTGCCCAATATATATAATTCTGTACAACACTCTTTCATATTTGTGTTCACAGTAATTTTCTATCAGTTTATTTCCCACATCTTGTCTGTACATTCTGATTTGTTTTATTTTCATTCTCATATAGATTGTATCTTCCATTCCTCCATTGGTATAACACAATTATTTTGAGTCTTCATCTATTCAAATTGAAATTTGCCATAGAATTCAAATATTAAAGAATTTTTTTTTTTTTTTTGTAAATTGGAATAATTTATTAGATTCTATGAAATTGATCATTTCCTTTGGTGATTCATTCTAAATTTGTGAAATGAAAAAATACTTTTAAACAGTAATAGAGCTATTTTTCTTTTTATATACATATCTTATAAAATCCGATATATAATTTTTCTTTTTCGAAGTAAAATATCAGTAATATTTATTATTATACAGTATCAGAAAAGCAATGTTTATTCATTACATTGGTCTGAATTGCTTACTTTCTTCTGAAAGTTTTATTTCACTTGCATAACTGTTCAAGTGAAAACAGATTTTCATCTTTATTGCTTATCTATTATCTATTCTCCTTTCAAATGTTGCAGCAGAGGTTTGTTTATTACAATAAGAAACAAACCGGATTAATCATTGAGAAGTTGAAGATATCCAACTAATAACAACAGCTCACCAAACCAAACCAAACCACAAATTACTTTTGTTATTTGATGTTCAACTTCCTGATGATAAAGAGCTTTCATTGAATGCTATTCTGGCACAAAACCTTCATCACTTCAGAGTCAAATTTTCTTTCATTGTTACAATAAATAATCTCAATGTTCCAGCTAAACAATGTTGATAATCTTACTTTTTATATAAAATCCATAAATGTTGGGTGTTTTTTTTTTATATTTAAAAATGCTGTAATTCTTTAATTTTATAATTCAATGTTTTGTGGAAATGTTTCTTTTGCTCTCACTCTAGATTTGAATGCACATAAGAATGAATCAGATAGCAGTATCTTTTTCAAGTTGTTAGATATTTTTTAATGATATATGTACAGGGACAAATAATTGTCTCCCTTTGTATTTATGGGCATGTCTTAGGACATCACATGTTCATTCAGAACCATTTCTCTTCTCCTTTTGGTTCAGTGGATATATTAATGCTAATATTGGAACTCACTGATTAAATATCCTCCTTAGCACCAAGCCATTACCAATAACAGTTGATATATCCTATACACATTTTTAAATAACTTCTCTACTGTGAAAAATGATAATTTTAGTTGCATGTCCCAAAAGTGTAAATAAACTTGTCATTATTTATCTACATAAACACCCAAAGTATCCTCACATATATCTAATTGCCTGAGACTTAGATTTTATACCATTTTATGAGAGCAATACACTTTAAAATGATCTAATTTAGAGAATAAACCAATTTTCTGTCCATTTCCTAAATGAAGGAATTATTTGTGAAGTCAACATTCATACTACCATTTTTTAATCATCCAAATTCTTGATATAATACAGATTTTTATGACTTGCTAATTAAGATCCTTCCAAAATAGAAGTACCAGTTTTATAACTGACTTGTCATTAAACTGGTAACTCATTGGGCTTATAGGCTCTCTAGTTTGTCTTAAAAGTCATTAAATTTGAAAATATTAATCTCTTTTTCTTTTGGTATTAAGGATTTCCAAATTCATTTCCATGATGAATTGATCCCAGATTTCAATTCTCAATTTTGTTTAATGTGTTTGTGCATGAATGTTTTTTTTTTCTATTATTTTATTTTATTTTGTAATCAAGCTGAAAATTTCAAGGGAGATTGAAGCTGCCAGAAAACTTTTATTGAATTTTTATGGGTGTGGCCAAGAAAGAACAATAATATAAAGAAGTGACACTTGGTGGGGCAGTGGGTCAAGATTAAATATTGTCATCCTTTCAATATCAAAATACCACAGAGCATTATAAACAAAAAAACAAGCCTCATTGGGAC
The DNA here is from genome assembly GCA_963585895.1 of Sepioteuthis lessoniana. Taxonomy (NCBI): domain Eukaryota; kingdom Metazoa; phylum Mollusca; class Cephalopoda; order Myopsida; family Loliginidae; genus Sepioteuthis; species Sepioteuthis lessoniana. The sequence continues at coordinate 105,680,817 of OY757919.1, forward strand.
TTGGAATTGAATTAAACATTTCTATCATTTGGTTTGTTCTTTTTTCTCTCTTCTGTCTTTCTTTCTTTTTTTTCTTCTTTTCTTTTTATTAAAACACTAGAAACTATACACCCTAATTTGTACTTTTTGACTTTATGATTAAGAATTCCAACAATTTTCAACTTGGATATTTGAAACCTTTAGTGCATGATAAAGAAACTGTTTTAAGGAATTGTTTGTGAATAGAGTGCATTTTGGGTGGGTCTGTTTAAGACACCCCAGAAGTATATTATTATTTCAAGGGTCCATACATAATTTGATAATTGGATAGATGTTTAATTGTATAGGCCACTGATCCTTGTAGAAAAGATGTATTGTTTTTCTTTAATGTTTAGAAGAAATTTTAACCTATTTTTTTTTCTAATCTATTTTTATTCCACTTGTTTGGATAATGATTGATTCAATTAGCACTTTATTCTGCTGCATTATTTTCTTGATTTCATTTGAGAACTATTTTTTATTTTCATATTTACAACTTGGATAAGTATTTAATTTTTTCTCATTTTGCATTATTTTTTTAATTTTTTGCTTTATTCTCAACACGTTAGATTTTTAAATATCAGTTTTTCTTCTTTCAAAACACTTTTTTTGTTTCTCATTTTATCATATGTTAATAATTGGAACTTTCTTTTTGATTTACATCTTTCCTTACTTTGTTCCTGTATGACTTGAGTCTTACTGAACAAAAAGAAGAAAATATTTCCATTTTTATGTTCGTTTTCACTTTACTTTTGTCACCTGAAAAGAAATGGATTTATCTTTTTTAATGTCCTATTAATAATTCTATATAACAAATTTCAGAAAAAAGAACTCCTTTTGTCAACTTTTGGATTCAATCAATTATTCTTTTTAAAGAGCTATATCACCTAAAACTAAAAATAATGATTTCAATGATTATTTACTTTTCTTTTTTCTTTGAGTACATAACACCTAGACTGTTTGATTATCTCTCTCTCTCTCTCTCAGTAGTTTAATTATCTAAATACTCTTATTAGATTATTTGTTAAAAAAGCAATACATAGATTTCTATTTGTTGATTGGTTAGTTTCATAATTCAGGAGATCATTAAGGTACTGTATTATATTTTCCATGGTTTCCTCTCATGCAAATTTTGATTATTTGGTGCTGACCATTTTATCTCTAAATTGAATGAAATGAGTAAAAACAGAATATATAGTAGATATCTATGTCTATTCATTCAAATAAGTCATTTGATTTGATGATCAGAGCTCTTAGTCATAGATTAGTAACAACTTGTTTCTCAGACATTTATCTTTTAAGTCACAAATAAATGAATAATGTGAACGAAATGTTTTGATGAAATGTTAGTCTCTAAAGATGAACCCATGACTGAACCTGAAAACAAATCCAGACTTGATCAAAACTTTTATATACAGTACTATATCGTATTTATTAACTTTTAACATTCAGAATAATCTTAAATTGATTTCTTGAAACTGCTACAAATTTTTCTTTCTATATAAATGAAAAAAGATTATATTCACAAAAATACAATATTTATCCTTTTGTAAGCAGAGCAATATTTTTGTTACCCATAATAAACAGGCTGGGGGATATTTTTTGTTGGTCCAGAGAATAAGACTGAGCCTTGAAAAGCACTAACACTTACAGCATCATGAATGTTCCATTATTGCACAAGGCAAGATCTTATTCCTTGGCTTTTGATTGGCTGGTGCTTTTGGCGTGTATATTTTTATCCATATATACTGGACACTTAGACCATGTCCAGTAGTTGCTACAGAGAGTATTTAGTTACACTCTTTTTTTTTTTTTGTCTGGTGACAAGTCACAACCTTCCTATGAAGGTAAGTATGATATTCAATCTACAATGCTTTGATATAGAAACAAATATATCTTATCCTATCTTTAAATTCTCCAAACACTTGTCACTTACCATGGAATATCAGTTTTCCATTTACTTACATTGATTTTCAATCTCAAATGCAACATTTTGTCAAAAAAAACAAACCAATGTCTGCTACTTTTAATTCTCTTTTATTTTTCAGACAACAAAATATCTTGAAATTCTGAACAATTTACATTAGTCATTAAATTGCAATTTGATTTATTGATTAATATTCATTTTAATTATTTTGTTTTGTTTCTTTTTCAGGTAAGAATTTTTATTACACAAATTTCCTTCATTCTCTCTTCATGAGAACATTAGAAGTCATTTGTTACTTTGGACATTTTTTCACTCTTGAGGTAAGATCTTGATATTTTTAAATTGTGTAATTATACCCATTTTGTGTGTGTGAGAGAGAGAGAGAGGAAGAGAGGAATAATCACTGCTCTATAAGAAATGTACCACTTGACAGAGAGACATACATATATTTATGTGGATGAGATAGATGAAATGTTGGTATATTTAGCCTAACATTGTCTGTTAGATATTAAGTTAATGTTGAAGTCATACAGAAAAGTACACAATATACATTAAAGAAAATTATTGTTTGAACTAATGACAATAATTTATGAGATAACTTGAGGATTATATAAATATATTTTCATATATTTTATGGAATAAACTAGGGTGAAATCAGTTTTTCAAAATAAACATCATGAAGAAAAGAAAGAACTTTGGTTGATGATGAAATAAAAATAGGAATTTGCTTATCTTTTGTCTTGTGTTTAAAATATATCTGAATTCTTATGTTTAAAAAAATCATTTGCCTTCCCCCCACCAACACACTTTACCAACTTAAAAGGTTATCCACATATTTTTCATTTGCCATAATACTAAATGACACAAACTGGGTGTTTTTCTGACTTTAGATTGTCTTTACCTTATTTTATACCTTGGATTATGAAATACAAACTTGCATCCCTCATTCTTTGGCAGACATAATGATTGAGTTTTTTTTAAATAAAAATCTGACATTCAGCACCAAGATGTTAACTATTCTCTATGGCTGTAAGGCCAAGACTCTATATAGAACTCCTGTAAAAAGTCTTGAATTATTCTACATTCCCTCCTTTGAATACATCTTGGGTATACTGTGGAATTGACTCTATCACACTAGTTGAAATACTACAAAGAATCTGCTACTTGAATTTCAAGATATTTTGCTATGCCAGTCACATCAATAGGATACCTAAGTCTTACCTTCTTCATCAGATCCTATACAGTGAGTTGTCCCCTGGATTAGAATTGGGCAAAAAAATAAAAGAAGTTCAAGGACCATCTCAATACTGTTTTTAAAAAATATGGCATTCTCCCTATGGAACTGAAACTATATAAAGCTGACTGGGAGATAGAGATCAATGTGTTGTCCAGTTACGACGATCCCTGAAATTTTCCGCAACGCATAAAGAGCACTGACTACATGAGTATGAGTAATGGACATGTACTTATTCAATGGTAGATGATGAAATTTTTTGCTTAACATAGAATTGACTCTATAAATTAGAGTTTGGGACTCATTACTATCAGTAGAACCTCTAACGGAACACCCAAACATAATCAACCTCATTTATTTGAAGGTTGGGGAATCATCTTCATTTTGAAGGACATCCATTCTACAAGTATTTATTATATGTCTGATCTTTTTTATTTCTTACTACATCCATTGCAAACATTTTAATCAAAATCACAACTCTTTACATCCATCCATACATACATGTATGTGTGTGCAGGTAAACAAGGATGATGGTCTTTCTTTCAGGTAAAATATGTGATCAAATTTTATAAAATGTTTTAGATAATGGACTGATGAAAATTAATTGGGGGATTTGAATTATGATAAATTCTCATAAGATTTGGTAAATCCAAATTAGTATTTGGGATATTTTTATATAACATGAATAGTTCAATAATTGCAAAATTTTATGTGAACATTTGATTTCAAGATATTGACTCATACAAAGCCAGATATCTTGTGCATAAGAAATAGATATCCATTCATTCTCCCTTTTTCTATTCATGGTTTCACTGCTTCTCATGAATCCTCATTGCAAAGTAGCTAGAGTTTCTTTAAGGACAATTTGGGTAATATTAAATGAAGAGTCAATTTCTATATAGTTACAGGTATTAATTATATTTCATAGATGATTGATTTTATTATCTCGTGTCTATTGTATTATATGAAAATTTTTTAAAGTATTAACAGTGGACATATAAATCAGGAAGAAATATAATGTGAAAAACAAAATTTGGTGAAATATTTGTTTAATACAACATTTCACTCATTCATAAACTTTATCAGATGATGATTTTAAAAAATTTTAAGAGAATATAAATCTGTAAAAGTATTAGCAGTATAACATGGTGGAATATATTTTTTACTCTGACACAAACATGGATCTACATAATTTATTTTGCTTTCACATTGTGGATGAATTAATCTACATCAACATTATTTATATTAATTTTATGATATCCTTATTTCATTTATATATCAATATTATTTTTGGTAATATTACATATTGTTCTATGCAAAACTTACCCTACTTCTCAAAATTCAGTTTTGTTTTTGAAGAAAATGACTCTTTTTTTTTTTATTGATTAGGTCCAATATTCTTTTTTTTTTTTAATCAATATTGTGGGAGTTAATCTTCCATTAAGTTACTGGATTAATTATCTTGGAATATAGGTTAATGTAATTCTTAAGTTTTATAGTTTTTATTAGGAACACGTATAAACTTGTCTTGACTAGATTGACTATGTTCATAACAGAATTGCTTTAAGATATTAAATGTTGGGTATTTAGTGTTGTTGTTTGTTGAAATGTTATCTACAAATGAGGTTTAAGTAATGACAAATTTAGCTCTGAACTTGTTGTTTATTTTTTAAAGCCAATTGTAAAAGCTCTTATCTTCAAGTGGAAGTTATAAATACTTTCAAAGAATCAATTAGAATATTTGGACTATTGTCTTCATCTTGACTAACATTTCGACTAATGTGTCCTTCAGCCTTCTTCAGGTATTTCATGTTGAACTTGGGAGCCCACGCAAAACTTTGAACATAACCTGTTATTAAATCTACTGGGTAGATTGTTCTAATTCTATTACCCATAACTGGGTACAAGTGTTAAACTATAGTAAGTATTCCTTGTTATTTACCTGAAGTCAGGATTGAACCTTCAACCTTCAGATCCTTTCACTTAGAAGCACATTACAACCAAATGCCAATATCCATTACTGGACAATTCAGAGTGAATTTTTGGAACACATAAACCTAATGGATTTATCTACCTGTAAGATACTGCTTATTACATTTATATATGAATTTTACTTTAGGTCATATTAGCCCTTTTTTTTTTATCCAGCCTTTTTGATTATTGGTTGCCCTATTGTATTTATCTCTATACTTGGTTTGTTCAACAAGTCACTGTAGCTCACTATATGTACTGTTTCTTTCAGACATCTTATTCTCTAGTCTTCTTCCCTATCTATTATTTTAACTTCATCCCATAAGGGATGAAGAGAATGCAGATATTACTGATTTTTTCCACAAAATGGACAGAGTTTTTGACATATAATGAGGACTTACCCATTAGTGGGGTGACTATCTCAACAAGGAAGTGGCTTATGTAGATGTGGTAAAGTATACAAAGGTGAGACATACCATTTACTAAATGTAAGGGTAAAGGAACACTGAGAAGCAGTATGCTGAGGTGAAATCAGAAAGTTGGGTATAGCTGACCATATATGGAAAGAAAAGGGAAACAATCTGACCTTTGCACGAGTTAGATATGATACATGTTCAGTTTTTAAGCAGAGTTTAACAGGTTTGTATTCAGAGTTTTCTTTCTCCTAGACTGGTTGCCATACCAAAGTTAAAGAGCTCAGTCTATTCTGCTACTTACCCATAACTGGAGGGAGAATAATTGGATTCATACCTTTCCCAAGTATATTAGTGCTATGTGAAATGCAAACGACCTTATCCAGGATTTGAACTTCAATCATCGTGTTCCATTCCTATGATGATAACCATTACACAACAAGCACCTCTTTCTGTTTATATAAACATTTGATATTAATTGGATTACTATTTTGAATTTTCTTTGATCAAGTATTTCCAATTATTATGAACAAGCAGTATTTTCTCTTATTACATATGGATTGTAAATTAGCCATTATTCAAAATAAAGGATATAGTCATTTTTATTAAAGTTTAGTATAAGTGTTTGTATTAGAAGACATTTTATTTGATTTTATCATTTATATAGTATGGATTACTGCTTTGTTTGCATTGAGCATTCTATATGGAAGACAGCTTCAGGCTCATTCAGAAACCTCAGATACTTTCATAAACACTGAAAAATTAATAAATATTTCAAATATTTGGTTTCATTGTTTTTCAGACTTAGAATAGTAGTATTAACCTGAATTCTTAAAAAATGGTTTTCTAGGCTGGACAATGGTTGAAATGAAATGGATTCTCTTTTTGCAACTCAACTCCTGGCCTTTACAGAGAAGGTCAAAGTACATATATAAAGGGTGAAAATTAACTACCTCTTGTATCAATTACTAAGAGTTGGTTAAGCATTGTGACACAAACACCCTTTTACAATGAGGAGAACAATAAGATGGAGAAAGTAAGTGACAGATCCTGGCTAAAAATCAGTTTGAGTTTCAAACTTTTCCAAGCATGACTGACAATTTCTCAAAGCTTGATTGAAATCAGACAAAAACAGAGGAGCCTTAATTGCATGATTGGAGAGACATTTGGTAAATTATAAAATTGTTTTTACTTTTATTTCTTTTGCCTTATTTATTTATGACTTCTCTGTCTACTAATGACCAGAAAATAATAATGTTATTGTTATGTTATATTCATCAAAATATTTCACATCAATAAATAAGATATTTGTCTAAATCATTCATAGATATTGGATTGATATCTATCATCATTATCAAGAAAGTGTGCAGAAAGTACAGATTCCCTTGACCTTCTCTTGTCATCATTTTTATCAGTTATCACTCTTTGCAAGTCCTCTAAACAGTGTCTAGTGTCCATGCAGAACTGATAAAAATAAGTTTTTGCTAGTCAACATCCGCTGATGTGTCCATGTGTAGGAGTCCATTGGAGAACATTATCTATGTGTTTGTCTTTACTTCTCCAGCAGTGCCCAACATATCTTGTTTGTCTTAGATGGTTTATAAGATGGGCACTATGTAGTCTTACAGCTGCTGTTTTGTAGGGTGCTGCTTCCAGGATTTATTCAAAACTACATGCAGTATTCTTGTGTAGTTCCCATCTACGTTTTTCTCTCAGCATTTCATTAAAGTCCAAGTAGTGCAAATGTGCAGTAGTTTTTACATAGCTACAACATGGAATAATTGGGGTTTTTTAAAACTTTTTTTTAACACTTGTTTCAATGTTTTTATTAGAGTAGATTTTGATTTAATAAAATTGCTTCTTTTTAGAAGTAAATGACTAGTTTCTTGATACCATATAACTCACTGATGTCTTTAAACTGACAATACAACATTTTTGTTTGCATCAGCCCAGAGTTTAGAGCTCATTGATCTTGAATAATCTTCAGGTGCCATGACAAAGTTGAATTTTTTTTAAGGAAAAACTTTAATTTTCCTTTTTTTTATGTAAGCATGAACTCCTCAATCTTTTAGACAGTTATATCACACATGCCAAGACCTTTCTCATGAAATTTGACAGCACTCTCTACAGATAATCTCTCCTAACCATTCAATCTCATTTTTTCTTGTGTATATATATATATATATATATATATATATATATATATATATATTTAGGAAAAATAAATTTCCAAGCTCTTTCATGAGAGATTTTTTTTTCTCTATTGTATTTTCTTGACTTTATCTTGTCATTTGTAGCTGAGATGAAAACTTTGGTGCCCTTTTCACATCAACTTGTGTGTTTAACTCATTCTTTTTCTATGCATCTGTAAATCGATGATTATCACTCTATGTTTATGCTGAACATTTTGTTTTCAAGCTTGCAGTTGTGTTCTTAAGCCTATCACAATTTATATACACTATGGTCTCCTCCCTACTTGAAAATGTATAAACATTTTGTTTTTTTGCTTTTTTTTTTTTTTTACATACAATGATGGTTCTTACATAAAAGATAAGGGATGTGCAGTTATCATAAGAAATGGAGTCAGCAAGGCAAGTTTTATTCTTTCATGAGATTGTTTTATTTTAGACTAATGCCTTTTAGATAGGCATGAAACCCTTTCCTCTTCTGCCAGTTATGAATAAATAGTTGGCAGATTAGGATTTTTAAACTTGGTATGACAATTGATCTAGAAGAAGGAATAACTCTTAATTCAAAACCAACTGTTTCTCATTTAAGATAAAACTGACCTTGTGCACATGCAAGGAGTTGGGTTAAGTATAAAAGATGATTAAACTCTTAAAAGATATTCAAAATCAACAAACGTAACATTTAGAATATATATATATATATATATATATATATACACACACACACACACACACAAATCATTCAAGCAAACAAAGATTAAGGGACTTTAATACTCATGTCTCATTATATTAAGAATGGCCATAGAATAATCCAAAGCACTTGAACCCTGAGGAAAAGAGTATACAGAGTTTTTAAACTCCCTTAATCTTGGTATATGTGGCGCATTCAATAAGTTTCAAGACATTTAATGTACAGGCATTTAGAATTGTCGTAGACTCATGAAAATTCACTATGTTATTGCTATACATCTTATGAGATGATTGACCAATTTTTATGATTTCAGCTTCAAATGAACAGCTACAGCAGCAATTGGAATACACCCTACTAAAGCCTGATTGTCACATCTGGTAAATTTCAAAAATGCAATCTGGACATGAGGACACTTTAGAAGAGTGATATACAATAAAATTCTGTTTTAAACTTGGAAAAAATTCCACAGAAACATATGGAATGCTTCAGACTGCTTTTGGATCATCTTGAATGAATCGATCATCAGTTTTTGAGTAGCATAAGAGATTCAAGGAAGGCAGGGAGTCTGTGAGGGATGATGAGAGGTGTGGGAGGAGTAAGGAAGTCAATACACCACAGTTGATTGGCAAAAGGGTTAGGGTTACTAAGTTGAGGTTTTAAGGGAGTTCATGAAGAGATTCCATCGGGAGAGGCCAGCACTCTTCAAATTAGATCAGTGGCATTTCCAGCAGGACAATGCACCAGTCCACAACTCCATTGTTGTCACAGACTATTTGACCAAGATGGGCATCAAGACAGTTCTTCACCATCCCTATAGTCTAGACCTTGCTCCCTGTGACTTTTGGTTATTCCCTAAGCTCAGAGGCTGTCGTTATGAGACAATCGATGAGATGAAAGAGACTGTGACGAAGGTCATTGACATGCTCACACAAGAGGACTTTAAATTTCTTGCTGGCTGAGATAGTCACATCTGGCTATGGTATAGTTGATTATGTTTTTTACAAAATGATACGATGTGATGGCCATACTCATATTTGAGTTAGTAGCTATTATTGTGTGTGTGTATATATATATATATATAGTTGTAAATCGTTGGCTGACCATAGTCGAGGGTGACCCAAAGGCTCCCTTTTCAAGAGCTACTACACCAAAGTGTAGGAGAAGGTGCTGCCTGATTGCTCCACTTACTCTTAATCTGACCCTTATAATGCTGAGTGTTAAACAAGGAGGCATCAAGTATCATTTTTAGAGTCTTTTGTATGACTCAACCTGTGATTGACCCTGATCTCCTGATCCATTGGCGAACACTCTATCCATTATACCACTCCAGTGTTATTCTTTCCATTACTCTAAGTTTCGTGCATCACTACAATCATCAGACAGAAAAAAAATTCCATCTGGTGATTTTAGTGACACATAAAACTCAGCGTTTTGTGGATTCAGAATTCAATATTTAAAGTTTTAAACCTGCTCTGGCACAAAAAAACAGAAAACACCTTTTAACTCTTTTCTGACACAATTTGTTGCTGTTATTATTATCTTTATTATTATTACACACATAAACAAGAGTGTATCAATTAGTTTGTAGTTTGACAGTAATGAGCTGAATTTTGATCGGAAATCATTGCTGCATAACATTCAATCTCTTTGTTGAATGTTTATCACTGAATTATTAATCCATCAACCTTTTTCATTCCTATGTTACAAGCAAAGCTTTCTGGCAGATTTCTCTCAAATTTGTCAATCTCTACAGTCACTAACCCTAACCCTATTCTCTCCCTCTCACTTTTCTATTCAGTCTTAGAATATAAAAAGTTACATTGTGTGTGTGTCTCTTTCAGACTGTCAACTTCCCTATTGGTTTAAAGGATGCTGTCTCTTATGGCAGAAAGATGACATACACTGTCAGACTCTACTGCCCGTCGTATCATATCCAGATCTGGTCTGTCTGGAGTGCAAGTGGAAACCATTAACTGTTTAAATCTTCTCATGACACATGAACTCAAACTATGGAAACAATACCAATATCTCAACTCCTTTGGTTATTGCTGTTTTCCTCTCTGTATTTCTTTCAGACTTTTCCCCATTTTCTCTTTTTTCTAAATAATTTCTTTCTTGTAATTTTTTTCATTGTGTTTCTCATGTTTTTCTTTTTCATACTCTAATTTTCTATTTATCTTTCATTTCCTCCTTTTATTTCTTTCACAATTTATGTATTCTCTCTCTCTCTCTCTCATTCTCCTTTTCTTGTGTCATATTTTCCTCTTTTTCTTACTCTTTAGGTCATTTCTTCTTTCTTCATACTCTTTTACTTTTCTATTCTTCTGTCCTATTTTATCAACCAATCAGCATGTGAATCTGAATAGCAGAAAAACCAAGACACCAAAGATAAACAGAGGAGGGGAGGAAGAAGAGAAAAAAAGAGAAAAGACAACAAAATTGAGTCCATCCAATCAAAATGATAGGCCTGTCTTCTCTTTGAATGACAGGCTATCCTGGTCAGGTCATAGCTTGCTCTGTCCCTCCACATCAAGACTGACCATTTGGCATTCCCCTTTTTCCATTTTAAGACCAAACAGTGATTGACTTGTAGACTTATACATTGTTAATTAGCTTTTTACTCTCAACCTCCTTGAAAACACCTGCTCAAATTTTGGGGTGAGTGTTTACAAACTTATGTCTCATGTGTTTTAAAATAGTTGCTTTTCCACATCATTTTTTTAACTTGTTTTATTTACATTGTTGTTTTTGACAGGATTTCACCCAAAATGTTTTTCAGCATTTCTCAGTTATATTCTTTACATTTAAGTAATTTCATTTATTCATAAAGTTTTTTTTACTATTGTTGTCATCATTTTTTGTTTTTTACCATACTTTTCATGATGTTCTTTAGTCTTACTGTATTGTTCAAAGGCCTGATATGAGGTATCTTAATCATTTCATATATTTTTCGATCATTTTCAATTCAGTGGTTTGTTCAATACATTATTTGGCAATCCTATATTTTCTTAAATTCTGAAATCAAGTATTTTTATTAAATCATATATTCTTTAGATCTGTATCACATTTCAGCCAAAATGTTGCATTTTGTAGTGTTTAAAACATAGCATTATACATTTTTGTTTCTTTACCCATTTCTTGAAAAAATACACCACAGTTTAACAAAATTATAAAACAGTAATAATGTTTTGTTCTTATGGGACAAATTTCAGATGAGACTGGAATGATACATTTATTCTTAGAGAGCTGCTCTTACACTGACCCCTAATTATGAATACTTTAATAATTCCCAGCAATAGAATGAGATCAAAATAAGGGACCAGGAACCATAATGAAAAATAAGAAAAAGCAGTATTTTAAAGATCACCACCAGATGCAACATCTTTCTTTGCTTACTAGGTCCAAATTAGATTATTCTTGACTCGTCTAGATTTTATCTTCAATAAGTTGACAGTGGCAACTTGAATCTTATCACTTTGCCTAAAATTTCTGGTAGCATTTGTGTTAAGTAGACAATGGTTAAAATAATCTTGCTCATAAAAAATACTTGATTGTTTATGAGTAAAGTATCTCATTGTCTTTGTTGATTAACATTTTAGCAATATTCTTAGTATATTTTATGATCATTATGTATATGTTTTAGTGTATTTCTGATAAAATTCAGTACTGTATGCACTTTTGTAATAAATGAAAGAGTTGTTCATTACACTGGATATGTTTTCGAAGATTTTGAAGCTTACCATGTTCATTCATGCCAAAGAATAAATACACTTTTTTATGGCTAAAAATTAGGGTTTATTTATTGAACAAGTATATACAGGTAATTCAAAATTCAGATTCACATATTGACTGTTTTGTGCTAAACTATTTCCCAGTTAGTAGAGATATATTTTAATTTTATTTTTATTCAACATTGATTTGCTTCTAGTCGGGATTTGGAGGCAGATGTCACAAAGACAAAATTACTAGAAATCATGAATTGGTATGAGATATTGTCTGGCATGAATAGAAGAATGGTAACCATCCCACCCTACAATCATTGTAGATTGAATAAAGAGTTCAGTTCAAAATTCTCAGGAGGTTACCCATTGCAATGAACAACAAAAGAAGAGTTCAAAAGCCAAAATGTTATAACTATGACAAAATTAGTATACTAGTCAATATAAATCAGCATTTAATAATAATTTCCCATCTAAACAAATTCAAATAGAATTGTCTGGTAAAAGTATGAGAATGGAATGGTTGCTGAAAGCCATGACATTGCATGGAATGACTAATTAACTGCTTTATTTTTACTAATTTTTAGATTGTCACTGATGTGGTCTGTGAAATAGGAAAAGTTCAAGTGTTATCAGGACTTGTAAGCAGCAATCAGTGTTAAACTATTGCTCAATCAAGATTTTTATCCCAATGAGCTGGTTTGAAATGACCAGTCAGCTCTTATCACAACAGTGTTCAGGATGTGGAATATCATTTGAGGCTAGCATTTTGCCAAGTGGAGAATGAACAATCTTATCTCTCTTAGTGTTTAGACCAAGGGTTTAGAAATGGAAGCCTAGGCAGGAAAATGTCATTTGCGTTCTACTGATAATGACAAATGGTCAAGCAAAATATGCAACCTCAGTGTTCTTTGGAATTCATTTACAACTCAAAATCCTAGAACATTCATTATCATAACAAGAAATCTTTTCATTCCAACAGTATTTATTCATCAGTCGATATTTCCCAACTTACCCAAACTTATCAAGTGTCTCATCTGTATGAAAAACCCAGATATATCTAATAATTGGAATGAATTCTGATGATGCAATGTGTAAATTTAGATTTCAATTTCTCAATGTCTTCTTGAACTCCTGCTATGTAATCTGATAGGTTTTTGTAAATTTGCCATGACAGATTGTCTGTGTTGTGTGCTGTCCCCACAAAAAAAAATTTATCAGATCTGTAATCTGAGAATCTGAATAAGCATTCTCCAAAAGAAATTTTTTTTTTTGGTTTTGTTTGGAAATAAGAATATTTTTTTTACCTAATCACTTGGGATCAGTTGATGAGATATTTCCTAAGAAATCTTGAAAGTGAATTAGATAATGATTCAAGACAATTTTTAGATGTTCACAAAATCAGGGAAATTAATAATTGGCCTGGAGCAACAGACAAGATACCTCATTGAAATGTTACTCATACAAAAATATCCCTATGTTAAGTGATTAAAAGCTGAAGAATAAAATAAAAGGAACATTTGAAAGATTTGAATATTATATAGATATCAAAATTTCTATATCCTATTTTTACTTTTAATTTTCAAGAAAAGTGTCATCAGATATTTTTTAATTAAAAGGAACAAAAATTACTAAGTACTTTAAACTTGAACAATAAAATATAGTAAATTACTGAAGGAAAGTCTCCGTGGCAAAGTGGCTAACATCATAGCAAGTTCAAACTCCAGTCATACTATTACATTCACTTTTGGACTAATGCCCTTGAGAAATGTATAAACTTTCTCATCCCCGCACCCCACTATGGGTTAGATAGTAACATTACTGCTTTTCTACATTGAATAACCCATAAAGGTTGATATACCATTAAAACAAAGAAAGAAAAATATATTTTTAATGTGAAAGCAATGAATGTTTTCTTTTATTTTAACTTGTGTAATATAAAAAAATTGTGTGACAACCTTTCTCTTTTAGTTATAGTCATAGTCATTTACTAAGCTTAGCATAATCTGGCACAAGGCCAGAAGTATTGAACATCCAGTGATAATCAAACTCTCTAGTCTTCTAGCCTAACTTGATAATTGTATGAGTAAATAAGATGCTTAAGTGGTTACAGAAAAATAGAATACACTGAACTGAGCTTATTGATGACCCTCACTTCATTTGAATATGGAATAGAGAGAAAAATAATGATCTAGCACTTCACAAGGTTTTCTTCTATGAAATTGTCTGATTATTTCCAGACACACAAAAAAGTATAGAAAAAAGGCATCTGCACAGATGTTCAGCTAAATCAGCACCTGGCACCATGTTGTAATTATATTCAACAGTTTGGCTTCATGTCAGAAACTTATGGTGGCTATACATGTGGTCAAAGGAAGGCAGAGCAATGTAATGATTTATATTCACAAATGAATTCATAATCTTAACCATAAAATGTGTTTAAAAAATGACAACTTGCTTGAAAGAGAAGTGTCTGCAAACAGGATTTAGATTCCACTTGGACTCTACTAACCTTAATGCAGTGGGAGAGGATCAGACAAAATGGCTTCTTTATTTGAGTGGAAAAAAAAAACTTATCTTTCTTGAACCAATGTTTTAAATAAAGTCCTTTAATCATACCATTTTCAAATAAAATCCTTTGATCAAATTTGAATGTATTACACACTATTTATGTCTTGTTAGAAATAATAATAATAATCATCATCATCACCATCATCATCAAGTTGGGTTGATAACATGGAGTTCCCTGTGACTCTCTCCCTATCCATCCCTATCATCACTCAATCCTGGTAGATCATCCATACTGCATCCAGTATCCATACAAAGCTGATGTATGCAACTCCTTGCTGGTCAGCCAATTCTAGTGTTGCCTTGTGTAGGAGTCTATACAAGAATGTTGCTTATGAGTTTGTTCTTACATCTCCAGCAGTGCCCAACATGTCTTGTCCAACTTACTTGGATGGTTTGAGAGGTGGAGAGTTAGTGGCTGTACAGCTGTTGTTTTGTGGAGTTTTGCTTTCAATATTTGTTTAAAAGAGCACATAGCATTCATGTTTAGTTTCCATCAAGCTTTTTGTGCATCCTTTTTCATTTGAGACCAGGTGGTGCAACCATACAGTAGTAGTGACACAGCCAAAGCTTGGATGAAATCTCATTTTCCATATGATTGACAATCTATCAATTGCAGTCCACACCTCTCCTATGCATATGTTCACATTGCTTTCAGTAGATATTGCTATGGAGGTATGTAAACTGGTCTATTGATTCTAGAGGCTTTCCACTTAAAGTGGAGATGGCTTCTATTTGTTTAAAACACATGAACTCTGTTTTATTAGCATTTAGATGAAAACTAACGCCTTTTGCAGCTTGCTCCAGGCTATTCAGTAGGGACTCAGCTTGAGTTGTTGTAGTTGTGAGTAGTAGTAGTATTAGTAGTAGTAAATAGTCAAATTTAATAGTACATTTAAATTCATTCTCTAATAATATGAGCAACAGACATCGCACATTAAATCCTAAAATGATAAGTGGCAAATATTTTTATTTTGTATTGATATGTGTTACACATTTTTCTGATCACCTAAAAGAAAAGAGACATCTTTTGTCAATTTACTGATTTATAGAAGATATAGAAATATCTTTTATTGTTTATTTTTTGACTGCTTTTTCTTTCAGTTGCTTTTTCACCACAGCTCTCAAGTTGTTGTGACTGTTATGCAAGCTTTATAGGTAAAAAAGAAAAAAAAAGAGATGAGCTTTTTATTTGAACAAAAACCTAAAAATCTTTAATTTTGAAGCAATTAACAAGATAATGCTCAGCACTAAGACCAGCAAGGGGCCAATACTCAATTCTACATTTCTATAAAACAACTTCTATAAAATCTGTTAACAGTAAATAGATGATCATGGTTTAAGAGATAATTTCAAACTTTGGATGAAGTAATAGTTTCTTTCTTATTTTTAATGTGAATTTAATGAACTAAAACATTGATGATGATGTAGATGACTCCAACAGATAAAAATGTTCAAAATTGAAATCATCAGCATCATTTTTTATTTTTAGTCTGCATTGTTTCTTGCTATCATAGATCCATGTTTTAAGTGGGACAAAAAACAACTAAATTTTTTTTAGATGAAGTATTGTTAACAAATCAATTTGACTAGTATTTTCTTTGATCTTAATTTTTACATGAAGCACTGTCCACTATTCATTTTGACTCATATTTTCTTTTATCTTAATTTTTAGTTGCTATTTTATAACTAAGAATTTAAATGAAAGAAATTACCAGTCCAAATTAGTGAATGACAATGCTGAATGTAAAGAAATAATAGATGCATATCTTTATTGCTTTTTGTTTTGTTTTTTTTTCTATTTTTGTTTCTTGAAAGTCTGACATGGCATCCTGATTCTATGGGACTTTTCAGAAGAGTATCAACAGAATTTTTTTCTGCTGGAATGCATGTCAATCAAAATTTTGTGTTGCAAACAACAACAATAAGGATTTTCATTTTTTTTTAAAATAATTAAGGAAATAAAATAGTGTTTGTCTTCAATGTGAAGAATATTGACATGTTACCTAGTAGATGGCAACCATTTCTTGAATATTGTGAATATTTTTAAAAATAAATGTGTAGGTTGGTTGTTGTCTAGTTTATCAGTACTAAATATGTTGAATACTTTTTGTTATTGCTTTCTTCTTCTTTTTTGGTTTATTGAGTTTTTGTTGTTCTTTTATTGTTTTATGTCCTAAAGATGCATTTCTGCTGTAAGTTATTCAATCTCCTTTGACATGGCCACAAATTTTCACTCCTGGTCAAAATCTTACTGTTAAAGGCAAGAACTTGGTAAATTCTACTAGCATCACGTCTCTTGAGAAAAGATCTTGGAGTGTTCACACATGACTTGTGCTTCTGATCAGGAAATCAAATCCAAGTTTATATTGGTCTGATTGATTCTCTCTTTTACGATCAAGTTATTTCTTCCCATTGCTTAACAAGTTAATTTCATGTGATTAAATTGTGACTATTGATTTTTTTTCATTTTGCTATTCCCTGGAAATGAGGGCATATTCCTGTTGATGTAGGTATTTTTTGAAGAAAACACAATCTTATTTTTGAATTCTGTGTAACTCTACAGAATTGTACTTTTATAAGGACTGGCTTATTTATAGAATAATTATAATTCAAGTAACATAATGGTTATCATTGTAGAAAATGCACTGAGTGAATCAAGTTCAAAATTCTCTTCAAGGCTGTTTGTATTTCGCTGTACACTAATGCCCTTGAAAAAGATTGGAATCAGTTTCTTCTCCAAGCTATAGATAATAGTAGGGTTAACTTGGTTCTCTAGCATTGGTAGAGCAACTAATTTAAGAGAAGGTAAACTCTGAATTCAAACTCTCTACTAGCATGGCAAAATAACTTATTGCATTGGAGTAGCAAATTCAGGAGCTAGAGTTCAAATGGCTTCTAACATTTTGTTCATTGTTGTTCTGGCAATTCCTGCAGTAACACTTACGTAAAGTATCATAGCACCTTGCTCCTCCTTTGAAGAGATCTACAACAAAACTGCCTGTCTTCTGTACCACCTTTCCTAGTCCTGTACTGCGATTCATAGCAAGATCCATAGTCTTATCTATCTGATGCATACCATAAGCCCCCCCCCATGACAGTCAAGGAATATGTGAAAACCAAACTATGATATGAAAAATTCCATCTTACATAAGAAATGAGAACATTCTAGAGATTATTTCCTGAAGCATCAAATGTTACCACACTCTGTAAAACAGTTACCATATAAGTTGGTGTATAAGATGTCCTTTTAACCTTAAAAAATACTCCCCAAAATTGAAGGGTATCTTATATGCCCAGTATAAAATGTGAATAATCCTGTGGTGTACAGAATGTTGTTAGCACAGATAATAATTGACAGTAGGCTAACGCCTGCTTTGATAACAACACAAATACTTTCTACTGAAATCACTTAAAGTAATTCCCATTATCTTAATAAAATAATAAAAGTGCTTTTATATAATATGTGGTATGATTGCATTATTATAATAGATTCATTTTTTTCAAGAGCAATCCTTAATTTTCACATGGTTGAAGGTAGATATAACTGCAATATTTAGTATCACTTATGATTTTACTCACCAGATCTTGTACAATGAAGCTCAATGAGTAAGTTGATCATGATGTATAATGTAACTATGTTTATGGTTGCAACCAGTATGGTATGTGTTGAAGAGTGTTATCTGCTACAGTTGTCATATATATATATATGTATATATAAACACACATCAAGAATATATTTGAGTGGTCTATGAATTAATGTTAGGCAAAAGAGGAACTCACATCAGTTTGTTTATACTAGGGATGTCCAGAAACATGCACCTGCTAAAGTTCTTTTTAAAAAAAAAACAAAAAAAACATTTTTATCAAAATTATAAAAACAAAAAATCATAAGAACAAATTTTTAAAATGTTTTTAAATGCCAATAAAATTTAAAGACCATAATATGTACAGTTAATACTGAACCTTGTATAAGTTGAGGGCCACCTTAGAGGTGGTAGTTTTATACATTGAGTATAGCCTAAAACCTACATTTTTTAACTAAAAATTTGTGGTGTCATCTAATACACTAAAACATATGGTACATTTAGAGAAGTAAAATATATTAAGTTAGGTTATAAAATAAATAGTTATATTTTTTTTAGATATTAGAAATTTATAAGAAATATAATTTTTGACACTTTTTATAACTTTGTGGTATCCTGTTTGGTACAGTTAGATTTATTTATAGGAATCTAAAGATACACTTTTGTTTTTTGCTTGTTTTATTTACAATTTATTATTTTTAAAAAAGGAACTTTTATGTCTTATTATGATATTTTCTATAATATTTGTTGATGTATGCTTTGAATATTGTTCTTTTCTCCTCTTCTCATACAGAAGTTTACTGGTCAATCTTTTATACAATGTTAAGAAAATCTTCAAAATATTTTCAAAAAGTATTCAGATTGTTGTGCATTATAAAATCCATCAACTGTAGTATGTTATTTATAAGTCTTAGAAAAATTTCACCTTCATCAAATTTCTGAAATAAACATTGTTTTTTTGTTTTTTGTTTTCTTTTTCATTTTCTTGTGACATTGGATTTTTTTACTAGGTAGTCACTAGCAATTAAAAATGGATTTATTATGAGAATTCAAAAAGATAAAATAATAATGAAGTCAAGGATTCTAATTAGTATTTCATAGTTGTGTGTGTGTGTTATATTGAAAACTTGGATGATTCAAAAATTGTGTTTAAGGTGAATGTAGATTCTACAAAATTACTATTTAAAAATTGGACTGAAAATTGCTTTATTTTCTAAATTAAAGTATTGCTCTAATAAAGATTTCCATGTGATATTATTACTGGAATATGGCTACACATATATCTGACAATCATACATGAAACTCACAGTCATAGGCAGTATTTGACATTGTATCCATTTTAATATTTTAGATTTTCAGAGAAGCACTTTAGACAGCCACTTTACCAAAATATTTATATTAATGATATATACACTATAATATAATGAGAATTTTGATAATATATTTGAAAACCTGTTCAATCATTAGGCTTGTGTAGTAACATTGTTCTGTGAAGATATCAGTACTTCTATTTAAGAAGGAATAAAAGACACTAATTAACATTTCATAGTTATCTCCATTCCATTCCCCAGGTGGAGACACAGACTACTTCAACATTGTAGCAGGTGTGCTGCAAGGAGACACATTAGCCCTATACCTCTTCATCATCTGCCTAGATTATATGCTTAGAATATCTCCTGATAAAATGAAAGATAATGGTTTCAAGCTGTCAAAGGAAAGAAGCAGAAGATACCCCGTGCCAAAAATTACGGATGCAGACTACACTGATGACATAGCACTTCTGGCAAATACACCCACCCAAGCCAAAACCCTGCTACATAGTCTGGAATGAGCAGCTGCTGGCATGGGCCTCCATGTCAATGCAGAAAAGATGGAATACATGTGCTTTAATCAAAGAGGTGACATTTCCACACCAAATGGTAGTTCTCTGAAACTAGTGGACAAATTCACCTACCTAGAAAGCAGTGTCTCATCAACTGAGAAAGACATCAACACGCGACTAGCAAAGGTATGGACAGCTATCAATAGGCTATTGGTCATATGGAAGTCAGACCTGACTGATAAAATAAAACACAGTTTTTTCCAAGTAGCAGTCGTGTCGATACTGTTATATGGATAGATGCACTACATACTAAGTGTATGGAGAAAAAGCTTGACAGCAATTACACGAGGATGCTGTGAGCAATATTGAACAAGTCCTGTAGGCAGCACCTGACAAAGCAGCAGCTGTGCAGCCACCTACCACCCATCACAAAAACTATTCACGTTAGATGAACTAGACATTCGGGACACTGCTGGAAAAGTAAGGACAAACTCGTAAGTGACATACTCCTGTGGACCCCTTCACATGGATGAGCAAAGGCAGGAAGACCAGCTAGAACCTATATACAACAGCTCTGTGCCAATACAGGATATAGCCTTGAAGACCTACCAGAAGCAATAGATGATATAGAGACAGGTGGTGAGAGAGGGTCAGGGAGATCTGTGCTGGCAGCGCGAAAGGATGATGATGAAAAAATGATATTGAATTTGAATGTGAAACCACAAAATTATTCAGTTGCAAATTAAACCATAAGTTATTTCATCCTCTAATTTAGAGAATTTATGTGTATTGCCCTCATAAAAATCTCATTGTATTATGCCACTTTTGCTGGGTTATGGTTATATATATATATATATATATATATATATATATATATATATATATATATATATAATTGATTGATTGAATAAAAAGAAGTGAAAAAAGGCTGAGTTTGACATCAAATAACTTTAGAAGGGTTAACATACCATAAAACCAACCATATATATATATATATATACACACATATCTGAACATAATAAGAATTTATCAATACAACAGATATTAGAATTCACTTGTTTAAAAGCAAAAAATATAAAGAAAAATTACCATTTTGTTGTTTTGAACAATGGACTTGGTTGCTCAATGACTTCTGAATGAGTTTTTAAAGAATTACAAAATATATTAAAAATAAAAAGTTAATAATTTTTTTTTTTTTAAAGTAAATAAAATTATTCATTAGAAGTTCAGAAAAGTTGTTGATATCAATTGAAGGGCTATTCATTTAATGAAATTTGGCTTCATTCTTATTATTAGGCTGATCTTTTAGGATCTCAGCATAAGAATTTTCACTTCACTCTTTTTGTTGAAATTCATCTTCAAAGATGCTTTATTGAAAGTTTTTTTCATTTTCTAATATTGGTATCAATAAATCTTCATGTTATTAGCAATAGTGATTTGAAATCAGCTATTTACTTATACAATAGATACAAAATAGAAATAAAATAATTGGAAACAAATGAGAATATTGGACTTGTATACATGGTTGACTCATGTGATAATGCCTCTCTTATGTGTGAACACACACACACACACACACACACACACACACACATTTAATCTATGAAAACAAACATATACACACATTCTGAAACATATAAATAATGATAAATTCTTATGAACTGGCTTACTCTAAGTTCAGATATTGCTCCATGTACTTTTCACAGGTCATCAAACTTTATCTTTTTTTGTGAATTAGAATGAAACCTCAACACTTCTCTGTTGATGGGGATAAATCTTTCCCATTTTTTTGTGGAATTCTTATCTAGCTGACTGCGTTTTTGTCTGAATGCTACTTACATGGGACATTTTGCATACAAGTTTATCAGAATATTATCCAGTAAGATTTTAAATTAATTTAAGACTAGGAGGTACAGAGTATAAAAATGAATTATTAGTTTGTACTTCCTGTTTCTTCCCTTTAAGAAATATTCCTGTCTCCTCTGGCTGAGTTTTATTTGGACAAACATATATACGCATTGGAAAAAAATTATTTCTCAGAATTAAGAAACAGATTCGAAACACTACAAGAGAAGACAGAAAAAGGTACCCCAAATGACGAATATGATAATTTTGTTGAAGCACACCTTGAGGCGGCATCAAAGTGTATCCCAACAAAACCTAGAACTAAATATAGAGTCCCTTGGGAAATGTTAGCAGTTAGAGAAAAACATGCACTCGTGAAAACTGCCTCCAAAAGCTATCAGAAGAACCCAACAAACACAAATGCCCAAAAACTAGAAAAGGCACAATATCAATTAGCAGGAATATATCTAAAAGAACAGACAGAATACATAAAAAATCAGATAGATAAGATTAGAGACTTGGTGGAAGATATACGATCCAGGATAGCCTGGCAAACAATAAACGAAGTAAGTAGAAGGAAGAGCACAGCCAAAGCAAAATTGAAAGCTGCAAGCCAACAAGAAAGAGTAAAACTGTGGGAACAGCATTTCAAAAATCTACTAGGAAACCCACCGAAAATAACGAATGAACCGATCACCAGAATTATCAGTAAGCAATTAGACATTAAACTAGGACCGTTCACCAAAGAAGAACTCAACTCGGTTCTTAGAAAAATTAAAAATAGGAAAGCTGCAGGGCTGGATGAGATCCCCACCAGAAGTGTGGAAGACTAGACAATTCAACGACATACTGCTCCGACAATGCAACGCAGTCTATAGTCAAAATAGGATAGAAAGATGGATGAAGGGATGCATCCTTCCTTTCCCTAAAAAAGGCGACCTCGGATTAGCCAAGAACTACCGAGTGATAACACTTACATCCATAGCAGCCAAAATCTATAATGCTCTACTACGAAACCGCATAGAACCCAAAATAGACAACATCCTTTGGAAAAACTAAAATGGCTTCCGGAGAAATTGATCAACAACCTTACAAATATTGACCATCCGTAGAATCCTTGAAGGCGTTCAGGCAAAAAACCTTCAGGCAACATTATTATTTGTCAA
The DNA here is from genome assembly GCA_963585895.1 of Sepioteuthis lessoniana. Classification (NCBI taxonomy): domain Eukaryota; kingdom Metazoa; phylum Mollusca; class Cephalopoda; order Myopsida; family Loliginidae; genus Sepioteuthis; species Sepioteuthis lessoniana. The sequence continues at coordinate 105,703,967 of OY757919.1, forward strand.
CTTTACCTAGGCCTTCGATTCCATCCACAGAAGGAAGATGGAACAAATCCTACTTGCATACGGCCTACCAAAAGAAACCGTAGCAGCAATAATGATTCTCTACAGAAACACCAAAGTGAAAGTACGCTCACCAGATGGAGACATGGAATACTTCAACATTGTTGCAGAAGTACTACAAGGAGACACGCTAGCCCCATACCTCTTTATTATCTGTCTAGACTACGTGCTTAGAACTTTGATCGACAAAATCAGAGAAAATGGCTTTGAGCTGACGAAGAAAAGAAGCAAAAGGTACCCCGCAAAAACAATCACCGACGCCGACTACGCTGATGACTTGTCATTACTGGCAAATACGCCTAATCAAGCAGAGACACTACTGCATAGTTTAGAACGAGCCGCAGCAGGCATTGGCCTCCATGTCAATGCGCACAAAACTGAATATATGTTACAACCAGAGCCGCAGCAGGCATTGGCCTCCATGTCAATGCACACAAAACTGAATATATGTGTTACAACTAAATGGGCAACATTACCACACTAGACGGAGCCTCTCTGAAACTAGTAGACAAATTCACTTACCTAGGAAGTAGCATCTCATCAACTGAAAAAGACATCGACACACAACTAACGAAAGCATGGACAGCTATCGATCATATGGAAATCAGACCTGACCGATAAAATGAAACGCAGTTTCTTCCAGGCAGCGGTTGTATCGATACTGCTATATGGATGCATTACATGGACGCTAACTAAATGGCTGGAGAAGAAACTAGACGGCAATTACACAAGAATGTTGAGAGGAATATTGAACAAGTCCAGGCGACAACACCCCACAAGACACCAACTATACGGCTACTTGCCTCCCATCACGAAAACTATACAAGTTAGACAAACCAGACACGCAGGACACTGCTGGAGAAGCAAGGATGAGCTCATAAGGGATGTACTCCTATGGACCCCCACATATGGCCAAGCAAAAGCAGGACGACCAGCTTGAACTTACATACAGCAGCTATGTGAGAACACAGGATGTAACCCTGAAGACCTGCCAGAGGCGATGAATAATAGGGAGAAGTGGCAAGAGAGGGTCAGGGATATCCATGCTGGTGGCACGACATGATGATGATGACTGGCATGGACTCCTAGTTTATTTCCAGTTTCTTTAACTGTTTTTTATCAACATTTTGTATATACAGTAGATTTCATGTATTGATATAAAGATCTGGAAAATATAGAGAAGTTATTAATAAACAAAAAAATTAACTTAATTTTTTTAATATTACAATGTTTATTCTCATCACCTTCAATGAATAAAAAAATCAATCACAGTGTCTTGTTTATTTATGCTTATCTATAAATATATATTTTGGAGTGAGATTGTTTTAAGATTTTGTGACAGATACAGTTGAAGATGAACTTGTATTCAGCTACATGGTTGAGAGATTAACTTCTATCATTTTACTTTGAACTGTATCTCACACAAGCTTGGCAAAAGTATTGTTCTTCTACTGACACTGTTTTATTCCTATAATGACATTGTCTATACATGTCTCTTGAACTCTGCTCAGTGAAGTTAAGAGTATCGTTGATATGTCACTCAAATTCTGTATGATTGTATTTCAGCATTGAAGCTTTTGTAAATTCTGCCACATCAACTTTTCCAAGGAAATGAAAATGGTGGGATCAGTAGAGACTTCACAAAAAATCAGTAGTGGCATCATCAGTTGGCTGTAATTAGGGTCACGATCTTAGATTAGTTTTCAGTAAATTGTCTTTACTGATGAAAATCCTTAGAATTCAAGTTCTTTATCTATTTTTTATTTCTGACTCATGTGTATATATGGGCAAAAGAAAATTGACAAAAATAATTGTCATCTATTTAAAAAAAGAGAGATAGTATGGATAATCAGATTGGCATGTTTCACTATAGTAATAGTATTATCTCAATTTTCAATACTTTTTTTTTTCATATAACATTGGATTTCATTCCCTGTTTATATGTATGCATGTACAAGGCATGATCAAAAAGTATTTTAACTTCAACTGAATTTTTAAATTTGAAGATATGTCCATAGCTGAACAACTTATATAAACTGATGATATGAGGTGCATACAATAAGTTTCCAGACTTTTTTCGTATGGGCACTTTTATTGATAGTACACACATGAATCTCTAGTCCCCTTCAAAGTAATCTCCTCCGGCTGCAATGCACTTTTTGTACCGTTACAACAACTTCTGGAAGGCCCCATGGAAGTCCTCTTGTGTGAGCGTGTCAATGACTTTCGTCATAGTCACTTTCATCTCCTCAGTTGTCTCATAACGACAGCTTCTGAGCTTAAGGAATAAGCAAAAGTCACAGGGAGCAAGGTCTAGATTATAGGGAGGCTGGGGAACTGTCTTGATGCCCATCTTGATCAAATAGTCTGTAACAAGGATGGAGTTGTGGACTGGTGTATTGTCCTGATGGAAATGCCACTGACCCGATTTGAAGAGTGCTGGCCTCTTCTGACGAAATCTCTTCCTGAACTCCCTTAAAACCTCAACATAGTAACCCTAACCCTAACCCTTTGGCCAATCAATTCTGGTGTATTGACTTCCTTACTCCTCCCACACCTCTCATCATCCCTCACAGACTCTCTGCCTTCCTTGAATCTCTTATGCTACTCAAAAACTGATGATTGATTCATTCAAGATGATCCAAAAGCAGTCTGAAGCATTCCATATTTTTCTGTGGCCATTTTTCCAAGTTTAAAACAAAATTTTATTGCATGCATATCGTTCTTCTTAAGTGTCCTCACGTCCAGATTGGATTTTTGAAATTTACCAGCTGTGCCAATCATAATTTAGTAGGGTGTATTCCAATTGCTGCAGTAGCTGTTCATTTGAAGCTGAAATCCTAAAAATTGGTCAGTCATCTGATAAGATGTATAGCAATAACATAGCGAATTTTCAAGAGTCTATGACAATTTTAAATGCCCATATGAAAAAAGTCTGAAAACTGATCGTATGCATCTTGTATCTTGATACTTTTTTAAAAGTGATTTTTTTGGCAAAACATAGGATTTTATGAGTGCATCAATCTTCTTAATCTCCTTGTTGGATATCAAACCTTCCAAAAAACCTTGACCTATTTATATGTGACTTTTCTTGTTTCCTTAAACTGAAAATTTATCACAAGACTAAGAGATTTGAGGGTGTTGAGGATATTTATGTTGGCATTCAGGAGAAAACCCAAGCTAGCACTCATCCACTCTACTTCAGCTATCACAACTCTAAGAGCACATGAATGCATTCAGAATTTCAGAAAGCAATGAGATATATTTCTTTTGTATTTTGCAATGAAGAAAATTTAAAACATTTTCCTATTTATAATTTTCTTTATATTTATTGCAACTAACTTTCACTTTTGGATCTTTAGTTTAATCTTTTAGTTTTAATTCACTTGTTAAGTGTCACATCACCAATTCAAAAATAACTGTCTTCAACATTTTAGTCAAATTTATTAAAACTTTATTGAATTATGATGTTCATTAGAGGAGGAGCCAAGAAATGGTCCAAGAATTTTCTTAGAATTTTGCCTCACTCAACTTTACCCCCAATCCTCAGTGATTATCAGAATTCTGATTTCATATTAGTGTATTTTTTTATTTTGACTTATTTTATTGTTTAATTTATCCATTTTATTATTTTTTCCAATTTTATTTGGAAAGTTTTAGAATTTCAGACATCTGACAAGTGACCCCCTCCCCAGTATTTTCTATCCTTGGCAACTTTCCATGTTGCCAATAACCTATGCTTGCCCATCATTTACCTAAATATTTGTCTTCATTTTTGTGTATTGAGTGAGTGAAATGTACATATGCATATATTTCTAATATATTAATTATTGAATTTCAAGTAATGATTTTATTTATTTAGTATCTTTATGACACATTTTTCAACTTTAAAAATGTCTGGTTACATTTCTTTAGAGTCTATGCATTGAATTATTGAGAAATCTTATATTTTTTTTTTATGGAATATTTATTGAAGTTGAAATTAGTTTTAAATGTTATCCATATGCAATTTCTTTAATTCTAATGAACAGTCACTAAATGTTAATCTTAAGTGAAAAAATTAAAAGAAAATTTTGTATTCCATAAAAAGATGTTATGTAATGGCGTCTCAGCCAAAATGTAGAGGCATTGATGAACAGGTGACAGGACACATCTATTTCCACAAGTCTAAGAAAGTTTGAGTTTGGGTTTTAGTCAAAGTTCTGCAGTATGATGGAGTAAACTTCTTTTTTCTTTCTTTCATTTTTTTTTGGTGGTGGGGGGAGCCAGGGTTAATATTTTAAAAGAGGTTTGATAGAAACTTTTGAAGATACAAAGACTTTTCGGAAACTCATGGAGGTGGCTGTGTAGCACTATGGCACCAAATAGATGCATGTAACACTACAGTTTTAAATAATCTATGAGTGTGGCACTATCTCTCAAGTTTCAGTCAGACCTTGTGGTAACCTCACCATGAGAAGAAATGAACACACAAAACATTATCTGTTAGTTCACTTAAGACAAAAGTTTATGTGCTACTAAAAGAGAGAAACAGTATGGAATGTGTCAACTGCTCTAGGCAGACAGAATAAACCGCTGCTAGACAATAGAGACAGCCACAGACTTTGATATTATCTTTTTTGCCCTGGTCATTTTCTGTTGTAGTTCTCTGAGGTGCTCAGGCTCATTGTTTTTCCTTCCTTGTACTTTGAAAGGGAACACCTGAGGTTCTCTCATTCTTTTTGCACTAAGGCTTCTCCACAACTGCCTGCCTTAGTGCGCTGGTGTAAGTTAGCCCCTTTGTGGAGCTCACCCAAAAAATTGTTGCCGATTTTTGAGCACATCTTCACATCATGCCCTCTGATGTTACACTCCCATTCAAACCCAAGTCACTCTCTCCCTTACTTCTGCCTATAAAGTTGAGGGGTGGAACATCTCTGTTTCTGGTATTTCTACACTTGCACAGAGGATTTGGAACTTAGAGGTGGAGTATCTTGTTATTTTAATTACAGTAATCATTTACCCATTAGTGGCTGACCTACAATGAGTGCTTTGGCCTGACTCACTCAAAGATTACTTTTCAACTGGTCACTTGCAGACTCTCTGTCAGCCACAAACATTCTTTTCTTTTACTTTTTTTTTCCACTTTGTCTTTCTCCAGAAATTAGCTTCCTGTTTTGTTTTGTTTTTTCAATTTCAATTTTGTATTAGCTTTCAGTTATGTTACTGCTGGCCTGATCTATTAAAGCATCAGTAAAGATGGAAACAACATTTTAAATTCCTGTTTGTCCACTTCTTTGACTGGGATGAAGTCACAACTTTTGAGGTTATCTAAGACGTTACATTATTTATTTTGTGCTGTAACTAGGATGCATTCGACATGAATGCTATGTGAACACAAGAGGGTTACCAGAAAATACAGCATTGGAAGAATGAATAAAATAGATCATCGTAGAAGGAAAAAAGGAAAGAAAAAAAGACAAACAACCAGACATTTACCCATTAAAAAGAAGAGAAAAGAAACTGGACCGTAACATTTTGAACTGATGAAGCAGTAATTTATTTTCTTATATCCGATTTTACAGGTATCTTTTGTTGTTGTTTAAATTGCTTGTAAGCTATTCTGATATATTTCAATATCTTTTGGCTGTGACATCATGTTGTTTTGCAAATGAGAATTGCTTTTGGGTATTGAAAGTTTTCCTAGAGAATGGCACACCTCTTTTGATCTATGGAGATCCTTGCCTTTTGGGCAATTCCAAAAGATGGAAGAAATGCTGATGACACTTTTGATGCTAAAAAGACATCTTTCCTTGATGTCTGGAGAATTTTGGCATATGAAAGTAAATTTTTTTATTTTCTGTTTTTTGTTACTAAAAAACTATTCTAACTATTGTAAAATTGTTTTTCATGAAATAAATAAGTATTTGTAAATTTTATGACATTACAAAGAAAGAGAAAGAAGAAAAAACACTCTGAGAATAATCACTTCGCAATAAAAAAATTCTACAGGTGAACAAGCAACAGCAAGCCCTACAAAAAAATAGACTTGCTTAACATCTAGTCTTTTTGTTGAAGTAGGAGTGAATTTATTTTTCCTGTTTGCTTTTTGGCTTTAAAATGTATTATCCATTATTATTAATACTGTGCAATTCACTTTTTTTTAACATATAAACTGTTACACTTATGTCCTTAAGTAATAAAAAAGTGGTTGTATTTTAACTTTCATAGAAGAGGGAGGAGGAAAGGAAAGAAGTGGTGGTGGTGGTAGTAGTAGCAATAATAATCATTATAGACTTATTGAAATTTATATCATCCATGTAAATTTAAAAAGTGAAGAAGAAGAGTGTCATCTAATGGCTTCTCCCTACCTGTGGAAATAAAGAGGATTTGATGGACAAGTAATAGGTAAAGTCACATGCACATATGCAAAAAATTCCTCTCCTAATCAATTACTTTATTTACTGTTTAAATTCATGTTAATAGATTAATGGTATGTATTATTGGTATGTAGTATAGGTAAGTTTATAAAGATTCTAACCTCTAAGGTGTCACAGAGTGTAATTGAAAGGTGATAACCCCAAGATCATTTGAGAACTTAGCTGAGATTGCACAATCTCAGTCTTGTGATTAGGTGATTCGAGAAAGTTTAAAAGTAGATTATAATTTTACCTCAGTCAGCAGAGAACCTGCTGAAGCAAGTGGTTGATGAGTTTCCACACATGGATTTGGTAAAAAAGTAAGTTGTCAATAAAAAAAGTTATATGCAAATAATATGGTCTTGCTATTCCCCCCAAGGAAACAGCATGCAAGAGAAGTTGATGACATGATGAGAAGCAACAAACAGGCCAAGAAGAACAAGATGGTGGCATAAGATATGCAACCAGTGACAAAATGTGGGCATACAATAATAAGAGAGAATAGAACATTTAGATGGTGATTCTTTATGTGGTTGTATCAAAACACAGTCAATATATTTGCTAGTATGCATGAATTGTGTGTAGATTCTTTGCCATATATCATTTTTCATCAAGTTCTGTTAGTATTTAAAGATTTAGATAAAAGAGATAATAAAGTTTTCTTGTTGAAGCTGAATGTACTGATTAAAAATAATGGACGCAGATACAGTTCACTAAATAAACCCTGACTAGACTGATATTCTTTACGAACAGATGAAAAAAAAATGAAATACTAACAGAAAAACAGGTTTCCATTTTGTTATACTGAGATCAATAGACAGAGAAGCCAGATCTATCTTCACACAGCAAACAAAATTGTCAGACAAATAGGTAATTGTTTGCTACCTTCGTAGATTGGAAATCGAGAAAGAACTGCCAAATAATGGATCTGTGATTACTTTTTCCTGATGACTTATTCTCTTTTCAACTACTTTGCATCCAAAAGTTTTGTTTTTTTTTTAATTTTTTATTTTATTCTGAACAGGTTTCTCACCTGCTTTAAGCAACATTATATGAGTCTAATGAATTGTTGCTTAAGTCTAGCAGATAATGCAGAGTTTATATCATCACAATCTCATCGTAACACACATCAGTCTTTTCTTAAGGGGAATTCTCTAGGTAGCATGAGAGGTTAATGACTATGTATTTACACAAACTTTGTACTTACTTATACATTTTGGTCATGGTTGCATTTGCAAGTATATATATCAATTGAAATAAACAATTCAAAATAGAAATACTTTGATTTTTGGAGCACTTAAGAAAGGCACTTGAGGCATAACAGTTATTATGATCAAAAATGGACTTGACTGTCTGAGTTCAAATCCTGAATGATGTTCTTTGAATTTCATATAGTACTAATACCCTTAGGAAAGTTATTGATCAAACTGTTCTTCCTCCAGTTGAAGTAAATATATGGGCAGAGTGGGCTTTTTAACCTTGTTATAGAGAAGGAAAACTCTGAATTCAAACCAGTTATAGAACTCAAGAGGGATTGACTCTGACAGGCTATTACTACCTAAAAAACATTACACGAGTTGTATCCCCATGACCAAACCAGTATAGGGGACCAGTGACATCATTTTACTGCAGTGCTAAAGACTTATCACAGGTGAAAATCTCCAATCAGAGATTATAAATAGAATCATTAAAATCTCAGAGGTAATATTTTGTTTTGATTATAAAAAGCAAACCAAAGTTTTCAAAGATCTAGATAAAAAATATAGTAAAGTTTTCTTATTGGAGCTGAATGTACTGATTAAGAATAAGGGACACAGATACAGTTCATTAGATAAACCCTGACTAGACTGATATTCTTTACCAACAGATGAAAAAAAAAGTCATACTGACAGAAAAACCGGTTTCCATTTTGTTATACTGAGATCAATAGACAGAGAAGCCAGATCTATCTTCTATCAAAGCTGAAAAATTCTGTGTTCTGTTATTACTTTAGGGTTAACAAGACTTGATTACCCTTGAAAGAAAACTGCATTTAAATTGTGAAACATTTTACCCGTTCAGTAATTTTTACTAATATTTTTATTTATTTCTGTGAAATTTCTAGTTGCTTTACTTTTTATGACAACTCACTTGGATTGTCAATCTGTAATGATATCACAGGGCATGAGTCAATAATAATGAAAGATGAACTCTTTCACAGATTTCAACTCATATTCTTTTTACCTTGAATCATTGGTTTGCAAAAGGCCAAATCAAACCTTTAAACTCATCCTTTACTCTGTTCTTGATCTCTCTTTCTTGGTGCTATTTTTTGTTTTTTTATTTTATATATATATATATATATATATATATATATATATATATATATATTATATTAGTTACATCTTTAAATTTTACTAATGCTATGAGTTTAATTATTATGGCATCCATGAAAGTCTAAAGATTTTATTCAGTGGACACAATTTTGACCATTAAAGAAAATCAGTGAGCTTCATCATTACTGTGTATTCTACAAAAATAGCCTTGTCAGAATTGGTTTAATTAAATGAAAACAGCGCTATCAAAAACAGTGAGTATAGATCACAAAAAAGACTGATTTCAAGGTTCAAGTATTTGAGGTAGATGACTGGGATATTATAAGAGGATATTGCAATCACAACTGGATAAACAGTATCATAGTCACCAGAATTGGAGAAGTGGTTGATTTTATAAAGACATAGGAAACATGGTGACACATTTTCTACAGGCCCAGTCAGCTACGGCTACAGAATACACCAACTCCTCTGCAGAAGGGTAAAACTCCCCCGGCAAGTATCCTGGATATGACACTAAACAATCTGATGATGAGGCTTCAGTAATGCTGGAGCTTTGGGGAATATGGAGTACTCCTATTTGCCATCACTCTCAGGTCCACTCTAGCCTGGAGTGGTAGCACCTGATAGGGTCCTATCTGTGGGTCAAATAAAACTAAACTGAGTACTTATGTTAAACTGAATTGTTTGAAATATAACTCTTTTTTGACATTGAAACTGTGTACTTACATTAAACTGAATTGGTTGAAATAGAACTGTATATATGTATGAAAATAGGTTTGGCATTAAATAACCTGCAATGTTGATATGCCGTAAAATCAAACCAAACATTATTCCCACTGGAAAACACCTTTTAGAAAGGAGATGGAAATGAAGGCACTTGGGGGTGGGTAACTGATTCAGAGGATCTTCCAGTAGAATACAAACTAGTTAAAAAGAAAACATCCATAAGACCAAGATCAGGGGCCACTCTATCAACTAATGACATTCTGAAGCACACAATTAGTGGTATCTGGATTGCAAAAATCTATTTGTTAACCTTTCCTTACACAATCCCAAAGGATCTGGAAGCCCCCTGATTTTTTTCACATTTTACCAATAACCAGAAGTAGATATAAATTGTATATATAGGTGCATTGACTTTTAATGGAGGTATTGTGCAATGAGTTTTGCATGCATTTGAATACTTTGGCATAATTGACCAATGTCGGCCAGACCCTTGCTTGTATCCCTATAAATCAGACTTTTTCATTGAGAAGTCAGTTTTCAGTTAGCTAAAGAGGACAATACTGGTCAACTGAACACAAGCGATTATTTATGGATTGTTAACTGTATTCACAACAGATTATTTTAACCCTTGAAAGTCATTAGTACACCACACACAGTGATATTTCTTCTATCAAAGTGCTTAAGGTTCTAATAAGCAACATTTATCTCCTTGCTTAGATACAATTGCCTTTCTGGATCTCAAAATTTCTGAATATTTTGCTCTTTTTATTTTCTAGAAGATTAATGCTCTTAATATTTGTTTATATGGTCAAATCCAAGTTGTTTGCACAATCTTTTATGTACCACTGTTTCTATTCTGTCAGCTCTGCTTTAAGCCAGCTTCTCATATTTAATTATAATGTGATTTACAGTTTTTTTTATATTTCTCTACAGCATTTATAGCATTTTTTTTTTTTTTTGTCTTGTCTTTTTTTATCAACCTTTTAATATAATTAGTTCTGATGATAATATTATTATCATCATCATCATCATCATCATCATCATCCTTTTCTAGAAGTATAAACCTTTGATCAAAAAATTAAAATGGATTTTTTTAACAAAAAAGCCTTTTTAGTATCATTAGTGTTGTTAGTATACAATTTGGTAAAGGAAAATTGTATTTCAAACTAGTAAATTTAGTACAAATGTTCTCCTGTAACATGTTCGGAGTAAACATTTCAGATCTGTTCAATCTTGGCTATTGCAATAAATAAAGATGATTATAGTCTATCTTGCATTTATTATTACTAGTAAGAACAGTTTCAATCATATCTTTTTTTTTCATTTTGGTTATCACTTCTTCTCCACCATACAATTTCATGATGATCATTCCAAATCTATTTTCATCAACTTGAGAATGGTACCATGATGGGAGACATAAGGTGAGAACCATTTTGTTGATGCCATCCTAATTGACAAGTGTGTTAGTTGCATGAGTTTTCTATTTTACAGACACACATGACACTATTCTTGGAAGCTGATAACCACCAACTCATTCATATTTACAATCAGATGATCAATTGCATCCCATTGATTTTTTTTCTCTCTCTCTCTCTCATTGTTTCTTTGCCATATTCTCTGAATTATGAAATTATTTGTTTCTATTCTTTTTTTTCTTTGTTGGATTTCATTTCTTCATTTGCATTTATGAGGGTTGTTGAATTTTTATCAAATCTTATTTCTGTTACTTGTTAGATATTCTGATTATTTTCCTTTTACCATTTTTTTCTTTTTTTAAATGCACTGAATCCTTTCTTTTATACATTACCCTCTCTCATTTTTGATTTTTCTTTTCTCAATTCTTTTTTCATTTTATCTCCATCCATCTTCCTTTTATACATACATACATATTTATTACTTATTTTCTCTATATTCTTCTTTCTTTCTTTCTTTCTTTCTTTCTTTCCCTTTTTTGATTTTTCCATCTCAGTTATTTCTTTTTCATTTTATCATTCTTGATTTTGCCTTTACCATTTTATGTTTTTGTTTTTATTTTATTTTATTTTTTTGCTTCTAATCTTTCTTCCCTTTGTATATTTCCTTTCACCCTACAGTCTTATCTAGAATATGCATCTTATGCAGATGGGTAAGACCCCCAATACCAAAAATTGTATCTTATATCCGACATTAACTTCCATGCAGTGGTGAAAATCCAATTCAAGAGCTCCTGGAAGTGGAAAGTACCTTTTTTTGTTATATTGTTCTTTGGTTGACTTTAATCCAAATTGGTATTACCTGTTTGAATCTCCTTTTAGATCTGTTTGAAAATTATCATTTTTAGATATGAAAACTTGAAATCCTATAACTGTATGCAAATTATTTGTATTAGATGTACCTATACCTGAAACCTCAAAAAATTTGAAATCATATAACTGTATCCAAATTATTTGTGTTAAGAATAGTTACTAAAAGCTGTAATTATTTGCAAATACTAATTATTATTAGTTATTGGAAACAATATAGTTGCTTGCAAAAAAACAAACTTATTTTAGCATTAAATAATCTAAGAGAGTTTGATAACCAACCAAAATTGTATACATTTCCATCTCCTTTTCTTGATCTTGCATTGTACACTTTTACTGTCACATGATGCATTTTTGCTTCTTTCAGAATGTTTTGTATTGCATCTAATGTAAGTGTGTGTGCATTCCTCAGTTTTATGAATTATAACTTATTCTCCTTGACCTGTAAAATGCTTTTTGGTCAAAAGAGAAATAACCAAGATCCCCAAATTTATTACTTAGCACAATGGTCAAAATACAGTTCTGGTATCAAGGAGTCATGTTGTTATCCTTCTTTTAAGGTTTAAATATATAAAGTAGCAGTTAATATCTTAAGGTTTTTGTTTTATAGTCTATTTTTTACTCTTACCTGTTCCAGCCCACTTAGATGGGGCTGTAAAAAATGTAAGACTGCCCACTCTCAACAAGTATTCTGGATATGACACTCAACCATTTTTGGGGGATGTGGAATAGCTCTTCACTGCCATTACTCCCTGATCCACTCTAACCTGGAGTGGTAGTACCTGTTAGGGTCCTGTCTATGCATCAAATAGAACTATTTAATCATTTACACTATTTACTTGAAACCATTTAAACATGTACAAACAAATGAGTTCTGTCTCATTTAAAAATGTTACAAATTATTCATTTACAAATCATATATTTAATATGAATATATAAACAGAATTTGGCATTAAATTACCTACAAGAGTTGATATGCCATAAAACACAACCAACCAACCTTTTACATATTCATTTTTGTTTACTTTTATTTCTTTTTTCTTAAAAGACTTTTTCTTTCTTTCTTTCTTGATTTTGCCCTTTCTTTCTTCATTGGAATTTTTTTCTTCACCTTTTCTTTTTTGAAACTTTTTTTTCCCTTTCCCTTTCCTCCTTCTTTGACATAATTCTTTGTTTATTTTACCCTTCCTCCTCTTCCTGCAATCCTTCTTTTTTTCTCTCAACTATTCAAACTTTTCTTTTTCCCTCTATTCTTTACATCACTAATCAATTCCTTTTTCTTTTATTTTAGTTTTCATTTTTTTTTCATTTTGCAAACTCTTTTCTCAAATCCAGGATTAATGACAGTTTGTTTTACTCCCCCACCCATTCAGTTCCCTACCCTCATCTCTACTATCTCCCTCTCATCATTATCATCATATCCAGTGAAGCCAAAGCTTCATCTAACCTAACACATCACAGTGGTCAATAACATCACTAGAAAAATGATAATTTTTTTTTTAGATATTTCTACAAGAATCATCTTCTTGCTACAATTCATCACCATCATAAATGATATTATAAAATTCCCCTATTTCTCAGTGAAGATATTTATAACAAAAACAAAAATAAGCAATTTGACAAAAAAATAAAGATACCCAAATTGTTGGTCTTATAACTTAACTAGTATTTGATGACCTCACTTAACTAGGATTTAAAATTTATCTTTCTCCAGTGTATTTTGTTAATTATTTGCTTTAGTTTTATTTCTTATCATTGATCATAATTTTATTTAATATCCACCATATTTTAAGGTATTTAAAGATCAAAATGGTTATTCAGCACTTTCTTTCATACTGGTGATTTAAATTAAATGATTGTTATAAGAGGAAAACAAAATAGGTGAATTATGATAGACTTAGTCTACTATTAGCCCCTGAATATTAAAGTGATTGAAATAACACTGAATTTACAAGTGTTAAATAAGTCTGAAACTAAAATCTTTTTCTCAGTGAAAATTCTTTTATCTTATAGTATTATTAATTATTCATTTCTGAGATATGAAATGCAAATTGTTTCTTTGGAAACTTATCATCTATTTCAGGATCAGCTTCTTTTTTTTTTTTAAATTTCATTTGGATTTTTAAAATAAGAAATAAAAAGAAAAAGATTTCTGAGAATTAGATGAATTTGACATTTAAAAGTTCTGTGGTAGCAATGCTCATGACACCTTAAAACATTGTAGAAATTTATATTTTCTGTGGTTTCTATCTGAAAAATGCTTATAAATTCACTATAAACCCATTAAATCCTGTCAAACCATACGTCAAATGAAAGGAAATTGATTTATCTACAAGTTTATCAAGTTTATTTATAAGTTTATTATTTTTTCAACTTTTTATTGTTGCAACAGGATAATTCACCGATACAAAAGGTGTTATCATACTTTGCTTATTTATAAAAACTTATAGGAATGTAAATCTAGTAAAATTCAGCAAAAAAATAGAATAAAGAATGCTATTTAACATAGTCTGGTAGCAGTCTAGATTGGTCCGTTACTTTTGTCATAAGCTTTGCTCAAAGTTCAGCTACTTTAACATAATAACTTTTCATTGTAAAAATTCCTCTCAAACACAAATCAGTAAAATTGACTTTTAGTATTTTTTCATATATATTTTTTATAAGTTTATGTCCAGCTGTTAGTTCATAATTGCCATAAAAAGTGTAAAACTTTGATGTAAAATCAAGTAAAGTGGGTAGAGTGTTTGCCAATGGTCCAGGAGACCTGGATTCAGTTACAGGTCGAGTCATACCAAAGACTTTAAAAATGGTACTCGATACCCCCTTGCTTAACACTCAGCAATATAAGGTATGTATCAAGGATAAAGTGGAGCAATCCAGGGAAAGTAGTGCCCTCCCCTACACCTCGGTGTAGTAGCTATTGAAAAAGGAGCTTTCTGGTCGCCCTCTTACTATGATATCAAAGATTTATTTAGTTATTACCTTAAAATTACCAAAAGCAGTGTCCAAATGCAATATGTAGGTGGCAGGTTGAAGGAGGTATGACCAGGAGAATTTTTGTGGTCATCTGGGATGTCATATAACCTGGAACATTTTGACCTAACCAGAAAAAAACAGAAGTTTCACCTAAGATTCATACATCGGCTCCTATGTGTGCAGCTCAGCCATCTTCAACTCTCTCTTACTTTACCCGCCCATAGAATTAGGGTAATAAAATGGGATTGGGGGGAAAGCAGATTATATTTTTACACATCTTTGTTGTCATTTCTCTGCTATACAACCCAATAGATTGAGAGAATCTCAGCTCTGCTGATTTTTAAGGTAAACTTGTGTAGATGATGCTTGCTTTTATTGTTAGTTTTTGTAAATAAACAAAGTATACTAACATCCATTTGTGCAAGTGAATTATACAGGGAAAAATGGGTATTGGAATATTAAACAACCTTGATAAACTTGTAAATAATTCAATTTCTCTTCATTTGATATATGGTTTGAGAGGATTTTATGGGTGTATAGTGATTTTATAAGCATTTTTCAGATGGAACAAACCAAAAATGTGAATGTCTACAGTGTTTTAGGGTACTGTGAGAATTGCTACAATAAGAAGCTCAAGTGATGAGTAATATCTTTTTTATGATATTCACCAGCAAATCTTATAAATACATATCAAATTTCTTTGCTTTATCTTGAGTATTTTTGCTGTAAATGGGATTTGTCAATGAGAACTCAGTAAGTTGCCCAAAATTTTTTTCAGGAAAATAGATGCCATTTTTTTGGTCCACAGTTTTTCCTAATTATATTTCAAAAAGTTATGGGTGATTTAAATAATTTCAAAACTCCAAATCTTATATCAATCAACATTTTATAATCATCCTATTTGTTATATCAAAATCCCATTTTTGATTTTTTTTGCAAGCATTGCTAATGGTAGTAAGTTTTTAAAAAGTTAAAAGATTAAATCTTGCAATTTAAAGTTTCAAAATATATTTAAAAAATAAATCAATAAATATTTTTATGTAAACCCAAACTTCGTAAAACTCTGAAATTTAAAAAAAAGTAATTTGAAAATTTAAAATAAAAAAATATTTATAAATAGAACTTATTTAGTTCAATATCATCATCATCATCAAGGCATGCTGGCTGCATTGATTCCTCTGACTCTCTCTCGCTATCCATCCCTATTGACCATTGCTCTATGGAAGTCATCTAGATAGCACCTAGTGTCAGCACAGAACTAGTGGTCAGCCAACACTGGCATGTCCATATGAGAATGTCAAGGCAATGTTCTACATATTTGCATAAATTTCTTTAAAAAAATTGGTTTTGAATTCAATGAAAAAATGGTCATTTTTACCAAAATTCAATGAAGTCAAAGCTTAACTATTGTTATGTTTCATATTTGGATATTTTGCCTTGAAAATAGTCAAATGTATTCTTCAACCCTCATTATTTTGTTTGTATCATTAAAAAAGCTGCAATTGCTTGAGGAACTTTGCATTAGAATCAAACATGAAACTTTAAAGTTAAACAAAAGGATTTGTTGTTTATTTTATATGAGAGTTAATTCATGCATCACTGCATTTTCTGGCTTCATCTCAGCATTAAGACATTTCCCATGAATGAATTACTTAAAAGGAATCTGTTTGGCAAATGGTCAGATTTTGACTTGAGATAAAAGGAGATTTGTTAAGGGCTTTTATAAATAAATTAGTAAATAGAGATGTATTGATGGTATTGGTGCTTTTTAAGTTATCTCAGCCTTCTTTTCAGATGATTTTTTTTAATTCTCCAGGGTGATTAAGCTTGTATGTGTTATTGTCTGTAAGTAGATCTATTTGTCTGTATTTGTGTGTGTGAGTATATATATATATATATATATATACACACACACAAATATATAGGCTATAATAGAAAGTTGAGCAGTTAATGAAAGTTTTTGTAGATGGAAAAAGCAGAAAAAATCTTACCAGAGGGAACAAACAAAACTCTGTAAAGTACATTGATTGCATAAAAAGTGAATGATGGAACTGCATTGGATTTTGTATTTGTTTGCTTTTATTTTATTGTTAGATATTGAATAGCCTAAGTGGATGTTGGGGACATTAAACAATAATCAAATGCATAAAGTAGCAGTCACTATTCAAGCACAAGTACACACTCATGTACATGAAGTTGTGTGTTCATTAATACAGATGTCTACTAATATAAATATCTAATGCAGATGTATGAATATATGTCTGAATAAAAATGGACCTATGTAGATATGATAAATACACAGTAATGAGCAAATTCATTTCTGCTCTTAAAGTTACTACTATTGATCTAAAAGCTGTGATCACTGTGTTTTTAGAGGATAATTTTGGTAAGAATGGGAATGCTACCCAGTGTCATATCATCCAAATGTCTGATGTTTTGTCCTGTGAGAAGTAATCATTTATGATTTGAACATGTTACCATTGCCTGACAATTTTTATTACATTGATATACTTGACAGTTCTCTGAAAAATATTTAACTACAGATAAACAGCAAAAATATAATTTGTATAGCTTAGTGATATATAAATATATATGTACTGTAACAGTGTTTCTTAATGAAAGACTCAAATCGCTTTATACATTAATTTATTTGAACTGGTATCATTATTTTGATTGTTTTTGTAACAGTGTTTGAGTTATTAAAGCCCTCTTCCTTAAATTATTCAGTATTTCAGTCTGAACTTTTCTAATTCTGTCTTAAGGAATGTCTTATATTAGTTAATTCTACTAAATTTGTCATTATGAACCAAATTATTTGGATTTCACTACTTGACAAAAGGATTGAACTCACAATCACCAGGTAAAATTCATATATTTTGCCAATGCTCAAATCTGGATCTAATTATTTCTAGTGGAATATTATACAATCAAAATGGATATTATCAAGTATTATTTATAAATAAACTCTGCAGAATTGGAATTTTCTCACCAAAGATATAAATAGGTAGCATTCTACAAATAAGTTCAAATTTCATAGATATTTATGCAATTTTATTTTTCCTTTGAGAAGTGTTGCACTTTCTTTTTTGGTTACATAGTTTTAATGCTGTAGCATTTGGTAATAAATAATACCTAATAATATCCATTTTGATTGTATAATGTTCTATGAGAAATGATAAAATCCTGGGATCGATAGTTTAAAAGAAAATTAACTTTTTATAATTATATTAGATAAAAAATGTTTGGAATGTACTTAGTTATCAGTGATGCTGTAAGCATTGGTTAAATGGTAAATGTAGATTCACTCCTTTGGTCTGGTAGAGAAATTCTCAGGTTCAGTAAAATAAACAGAAATAACATCAAATGATACAACCTGACCTCATAATAAGGAAAAATTCAAGAGAAAATGCTTTTATTATATTTTTTAACCTATTTGAAATAGCTAATCATAATTGTATATTTTATATGAGTAGGTTATATTTGCTTCAAAACAACCAATCAGTAGGGCCATATCTACCCCAAGAAAAACTGTTTACAAGCAAAATAACAATTTAGATACATTCTTATCATATAATCTGTTTTCTATTCGAAAAAGAAATATGCAAACATGCATAACATTTTACTTTTGTGATTTTAGGTTATCCTGCCAATAAACCTCAACTGTTAGTTCTTTCTACAAACATTTTCAAATGCCAAAAGTATATCCAAGCCTCTAATAGGGAATGAAAGAAAGAAAAACTCAGAAGTTTTTGGTGAAACATCATTCAGAAATAATAGGGATTTTTTAAAAGTATTTTAAAGAACCTTTACCAATTTTAAGAATGGAAAGAAATTATCAAAATGCACTCATAAAAAAGATGAAAATGTCAGTATTAAAAAGAGGAGAGAAGAAATGGAAGAAGAAGTGATGAAAAAAAGGAATAAAGTGCAAAAGTTAAGAAAGGAAAAGTAGAAAGAAGGAAAGGCAGTAAAGATAAGGAAAATTTAGAAAGTAAGAGAGAAGAAAGGAATTATTGTTAAAAGAGAAGAAATAGAAGAGGAAAAATAAGAAAGAGAAAGAATGAAACAAAAAAAGATTAAACTATTGTTTAAAATAGCAAAAATAGTAATAATGATGAAAGCTGAATTGTGATTATATAATATTAACAATTAGAATAACAAAATGTGACCAATTTAGAATTTACTGAATATTAAATAAACAAGCACAGTACCATTAAAAAAAAAGTAAAAGGATTATTTATATGTGGATTGGCACTTCTCTCTTGGATTAGAATGTAGTATCTGTTGGCCTTCAGCACAGATTCTCTTGACTCTCTTGTTGTATGTCCCTATCAGTAATTGGCAATTCTTTTTGAGAGAATCCAGTGTTCAAACAGAGCTGATAAATGTTTTACTGGTCAGCCAACACTGTTGTGTCCATGTATATCAGAGAACATCACTTATGAGTTTGTCCTTCTTTCTCCAGCAGAGTCTTGCTTGTCTTGCTTGGATAATTTGTGAGTTAGGAGTTAAGTGGCCATACAGCTGTTTTTGTAGGGTGCTGCTTCTAGGATTAGTTCAAAACAACTTGGAGATTTCTTGTCTTGTTTCCATCAAGCTTTTTCTCGAGATGTTTCGTTAGAGTCCAAGTGATGAAGCCATACAGTAGTACTGACACAGATGCAGCTTGGAAGAATACCCCATTTTACTTTCTGTTAGGGTGTAGTATTTGTGCACTCTATGAAACACACACACTCTCACATATGTATATATAGGAGGAGGATAAGAAATGGTATTTATATGATCTTTTATCCATCTAACTCTATATGGATGCACATGTGGTAAAGGTAATAAAGAAATGGATTTGACAAGCCAAAAGGTCACACCCTGGATAAGGCTATTTGTGTTTTACTTTCAGGCTTCCATCTCTTCTTCTTACCTCAACTATGAATAAAAATTGTTGGACAGACTGAGATCTTTACCTATGGTAGGGCAATTAGTCTAGGAGAAGAATAAATTCTGAATCCAAAACTTTCACCAAACAAACCACTTGTGTTGGTAGTTCAATTGTTCATATCTTTAATTGAAATGTCTCTCATATATTGAGATAGGAAAGTTCATCATATATATATATATATATAGTCGGTGGGGAACAAATATTTGTACAAATACAAATTTTTGATTTTTTGTATTCCCAACTAATGAATAAACATACTTTTCATATAATTAACTGTACACAGATCCATAATAATTAAATACATATAGAAAAGAGAAAAAAAATTGATTTAACAAATTTATTTTTCCCAGAATGCAACATCAGATTGCTATACATTTCACACAGGAAGTTGTCTATTATGTATACCAAGAATTTAATCCAATGAACAATAGCTTATTTTTAAATTGTTTTATTAAATAACTCATGCAACATTTCAGATTTAGCAAAATGCTTGTTGACCTGTTTAAGAAATATTCTTCCCACATTTGTTTTCCTGTCCACATTATATGGAAGGTTAAACCAAATGATATTTTGGCACCTGTTGTATCTTCTTGCACCTTGGCTATCAATATATGTTAATTGGCTATTAAGGCTGCTATTTTTTAAGGCATCTCAGGGTTTGTTTTTTTTTGCTTTATTAAAAATTTTGGCATTACTTGAGCTTGTTAATAATCTATGGGCAATTGATTTATATATATATATATATATATATATATATATATATGTGTGTGTGTGTGTGTGTACATGTGTGTATTTATAATATATATATGCTTTACTACATGGAACAAGGTAGAATTTATGTTAATATATAAAGGCAGATTATTTGTTTTTTGATTATGCTGATGTATTTCTTTGTGCAGATTGAATGTTACAAAAAATTCAAATTGCTTTAGGTTTGATGTAATAGCCACATTTAGATGATCATCTTTAGATATCTTTATTAATTTCTTTCAGTTGCTGATTACTTGTATTATATTATTACACATCATTAACATAACCTATCATTACAAAATTGGCCAAATTTCAGCCCTAGAAAGACTGCTCATTGTAATGTTGATCATATTGCTTTTTCTTTTTTGCCTAGCCCAGTTATATGGGGCTGTAAAATATACTGACTTCATCTCTACAGTGGAGTAAGACTCCCACCTTATGAATCTCCTTAATATAACATTAAACCATCTAATGGTGAGGCTCTAGTCCTGGACCTTTAGGAAATAAGGAGTTCACCTTCAATGCTATTACTCCCAGGTCCACTCAGACTCAGAGTGGTAATACTTGTTTGGGTTCCATCTATGGGTCAAATAGAACAATGCAATCATTAAAATCATTTAACTGTATGCAAACAAATGATTGATTTTAAATTGAATTATTAATATTTGATACTATTTAAGTGTTCCAGTGAATTAATAAGATTGACTAGAATTATTAGTGTTGAATTGCAATACTTGAAATCATTTAACTATGTGCAATCAATCAATAACAATACTTGAAATCATTTAACTGATTACAAACAAATGAATTCTGGCTCATTTAAAAATAATGTTACCTATAAACTATTCACTTACAAATCACACACACACACACACACACACACACACATATATATATATATATATATAAAGGATTTGCCATTAAACCTTCAAGGATTGCATAAACCAACCAAATTTTTCTTTTTCATCCCTATTTCTCTGTCATGAAATACAACAAACTTTAAGCACTATTTAATTATTTCAATGTTTTTGTCTTCAATTTCAGTGAACTGCCACAATGTCAACACTTAAATAAATTTTTGTTGCCACTTAACCCAGAGTCCAGTTAGCATAATCCACTGCAAAAAAGCATTGAAACAGAAATGGAAGAAGGAGTGGAGGGAGGAAAAGAAAGAAAGAGATTTGCATTATCTTTTATACATTTTACTTTCTTTTTCTTCCTTAGAATAACCTCCCACAGTACTAGTAAAGAAATACAGTCCCAGGGTTCTACAACACATAACAAATGTGAAACTTTAATTATAGGGAGTATGTGACATTGTGGATACCTTTTAAGTTTTTATGTATGTATATTTTGTTGAGAGTAACAAATTTTGAAAAAAAAAAGAAAAAGAAAACTGAATTAATTACAGAACAATCAAATACTTTAAAAAAGTATTTGATGATTACATAGATCAGGTTTTTATTTATATATATATATATATGTATATATATGTGTGTGTGTGCATGTACTTTTTATGAAGAACTAGTTTATAAAAAGTAACCTCTTCAAAAAATGAGGTACACGGATTGTTTAAAGACATTGCTTCGAGTAAGTAATCATGGTTATCAGAGAGAGCTACTTTATCTAGGAAAAGTTGCATTTGGGCAATCTCGGATGAAAAATGAAAAACTCAAATGTTTAGAAAGACTTTTAATTAGAGCTTTCTCCTCTGGAAAGAGATCACTATGAACTAATTTATCATGTCTCTAGAAAGATCTGCCTAACTAGAGCAGGAGATCTTAAAGGCCATTTTTTACATGTTCATGAAAGTAGGACACAGGTGGATTATAAAATGACTATAAATTAAAGGCTATATAAAAATAAAGTAATTGTATAACAGCAATTTCCTGAAAATATTCCAAATTTGTACCTGAGTCTTTAAATCTTTGGCTGGCTTAAAAAGCCAAATACGTTCATGGCATAGTTAATTATTTTTTTATGAAATGATATCATTTGGCCTGTATAAATTTGAGGTAGTTGTCATTATATATATATATAGAGAGAGAGAGAGAGTGAGAGAGAGAGAGAAAGAGAGAGGCTATAGCCATTAATCTATGTTCCCCTACCTTTTGCTGGCAGAGAAGGCAATTCAATATACTTTGCTTGTTTGGTAAATTGTATGGGAATCACAGGGAGATGAGTTTTTTTTTTAATTGAACTCTCCCACCACCATGATTTCTTACATTTACTTTTATCAATTCCAGTTTATTTTGGGGAAAATGTGCTAGACAAAAGTGTCCCTTCAATTCATTTTATTGTTTTAACAAATAAATTATGATTCCTGTAATATACATCCTTATATATATATATATATATATATAAGTTCAAGAAATACTGATTCCTCTCAAGAATAAATATAAGAGTTATCAAGTTGTGCTGATAGCATGGATTCCATAGACTATCTCTTGCCATCTGTCCCTATCAACCATCTCTCTGGGTTGATAATATTTACCAACCAGTCCGCTCGGGCAGGATATGACACAAGGTCAATTTTTAAGCGGAGTTTAACAGGTTTGAATTCAGAGTCTTCCTTCTCCTAGACTAGTTGCCTCACCAAGGCTGAAGAACCTAGTCTGCCCTACTATTTACCCATAGCTGGAGGGAGAATATTTGGATTCATACCTTTCCCAAGGGTATTAGTGCTATGTGAAATGCAATCAGTCGGGTCCAGGATTTGAACTTGTGTTGCCGTGTCCATATCCTGCGATGATAACCATTACACCACGGGCACCTCTCCCTGGGTTGATTCTCTAGATTGCACTTAGGGTCTGCACAGAGCTGATGTATGTAAGTCTTTGCTAGTTGGTCAACACTGGTTTGTCCATGTGTAGGAGTCCACAGAAAAACATCACTTATGAGTTCATTTTTGCTTCTCCAGCAGTGCCCTGTATGTCTTGGATGGTTGGAGGCAGATTGCATATAACTGGTATTTTGTGGAGTGCTGCTTCCAGGATTTGTTCAAAACAGCATACTGCATTCTTGTATAGTCCTTATCTAGTATTTTCTCACAATGTTTCAACAGAATCTGAGTGGTGTAACTGTACAGTAGTGTTGACATAACTACAACCTGGAAAAATTCCTATTTTATTTTTTCAGTGATATCAGATTTCCATATGTATAGCAGACCATGCCTTTTCTATGCATATGCTGACATTGCTTTTTGTAGATGAGATATTACTACTGAGGTATATCAACTAGTCTACTGATTTCAGAGGTTTGCTATTTAATGGGGAGATGGAACTATCTTCTTTAAAACACTTGAACTCTCTTGTATCTGAGTTCAATGCCTCTTACTCCTTGCTCCAGACTATACAGCAGGGATTTGGCTTTTGTGAAAAGCATTAGATCATCTGCATAGTCTGACTTTTTTGTATACTGCTTTGGCAGGAACATCTAGTGGTCTTTAGCAGACATGAGTGATAATCCTACACATATATGTATGTGTGTGTATATATATATGTATATATATATATATATATCGAGAGAGAGAGAGACTAAAATATGTTAATGGAAAATTATGAAAATATTAAAGACAATGTTTACAAATGAAAAATGTCTCAGAAATACAAAAAAATATTATAAACATGGTGATATGAATATTAACTTAAAAAATTGTTACATTAACCTAATTGGAAATTAATTAAGATGAAATTGATTAAATCAATATCAAGTAATAATAAACTGAAACAACATGTGGTGATAAGGAATAAGAAATAATTCTCTGAAAATATTGAAGTGGATATAAAATTTAAATAAAGAATAAAATTTCATATAATTTTTGTTTTTGTTTTAAAATAGGTCTTAGAAAATAAAAGAAATATTTTGAAATATTGAAGCCAAGAATATCAGTTCAATTACCAGAATAAATATTTAGTTATTCAGAAGAGAAATTATTAAATTAATGCAAATATTTTATGACTCCAAACTAGGAAAACTAAAAAACACCATTCTGTCAGAAATAGCAGCCAAAGAAGGTAGCAAAGTTTATGAGTTTGAAAAGGCTTGGGTGGTGGAACAAAAAGCCAGGGAGGAAAATAATCTGAGCCTGATCTAACACTTTGTCTCAATGAATTAAATGATTTTATTTGAACACTTACTGGGTACAACATAAGGATGGCATGCAAAGAAATGTAATGAAAATAACAAAGATGAGGATGCTAGTCTATTATAGCACTGTCTAAAAAAGAATAACCTTTTGGACTGTGAGAAAGACACAGAGATCATATTTGGCAATAAAAAAAACATGCCCACTTCATCACTTACTATTTAGTAGGAGCTGTTCAAACTGTGAGGCTTTGAGCAATTCATTCTTCTAGTTTCAAGTCATAAATAGCCTGTTTATTACTAATGCTTTACTTATATATATATGTCCTGTTTATTATATATATATATATATATATATATATATATATATATATAAATCTTTTTTTGCTTTCTTTGACTTTCACTCAGTGGTCTGCTGGGATGGCAAAATCCACTATACAGCAAGTTTTCATTGTTTTTTTTAACTATCACAAGGTCTGGTCTTCTAGCCAGGATTAGGTGATCTGTTTGTATCTCAAAATCCAAAAAAAATTTATGTATCTCATTCTCCAGCATGGATTCTAGTTAGTGCACATACCATTTCGTAGTATGGTCAAATTTCAATTTCTTGCATAATTCCTAGTGAATCACCTTCCCCAACCAGTGATGTCTAGTCTTCTGCTCCCTTTGCACTAGTTTGCTGCTTTTGCTTATTGTCTTATTAATAGTTTAGTCTCTATCATCACATAATCTGCACTTGCTATTTTATCATGTATCATTGATTTTGGCTTTAATATATTTGGTCTTTATAGTGTTGTTTTGTGCTGCTCTTAGAAGATATTCAGTTTCCCTCTAAAAATTTCTCTTTCATAACCATGTCCAGGTTTTCTTGTATGGGATTTCACCAGTTAGTTACTTGAAATACCCATACAGTTGTTTTTCTTCCTATTTCTGTTTCTTAGTTATTGCTGTTCTCTTTCTCCTTATGTCACTAGCAGCTGTAATTAGTCCTTCTTTGCTCTTTTTAAATGTTGTCTTTCAGTTCATGTATTGATGCATCTGCACAATCTTCAATACTGATCATGATACCCTGACCTGTGGTCCGAGTCTCACATTGATTTAGATTTGTCATTTGTTATTATCACTTCACTCCCTGCAATTTTTTCACTTCAATGTTAGTGGTCTTTCACTGGAATCTGAGTGACAGGAAGTCTTCTTAGGTCACCAGGAAACTTCTGAGTATTCTAGCTAATTTTAACACTGCTGTGGTCTGGATGGTCTCGATTCTTCCTCTAATTTCCTTTTTCTCCAGTCTATTTTTCCAAGTCTTTGGGAACTGTTCCAAGTGCACCAACTACAACTGGTATCACTATCACATTTCACAGTTTTTTTAGTTCTCTGGCAAGGTCCAAGTATTTGTCTATCTTTTTGCTTTCTTTTATTTTCACTTTGTTGTCTGCCAGGATACAAAATCCATCTAGACAGTAAGTTTTTCATTATTATTACTATTATTATTTCACTCTTTATGAGTTTTTCACACTGGCATTAACTGGTATGCTGTCACTAGAGTTTGAGTGAAAGCTAATCTCCTCAAGTCTCCAGGACTCTACTCAGTATTCTAGATGCTTAATGCTGTAGTCTAGATGGTTTTGATTCTCCTACTGATTTCAAATTCCTCTATACTATTATATTTTTCCTAGTTTTTCATGACTTTTTCACTGAGGTCTGAGTGATAAAAAGTCTATTCAGGTCCCAGGACTCTCTTCTTCTTCTTCTTCTTCTTCTTCTTATTATTATTATTATTATTATTATTAATTTATCTCCTTTTTTTTTAATAACAACAACAGACATATTTTTTCCAAATAAGATTTTCAACCAAAAATAACAAACTAGAAATAAA
Organism: Sepioteuthis lessoniana; assembly: GCA_963585895.1. Taxonomy (NCBI): domain Eukaryota; kingdom Metazoa; phylum Mollusca; class Cephalopoda; order Myopsida; family Loliginidae; genus Sepioteuthis; species Sepioteuthis lessoniana. The sequence goes on from OY757919.1 coordinate 105,730,372, forward strand.
ATAATGTGTAAGTTGAAAAAAATTTATCATGGAAATATATTAATAACAATATAAAATAACCAAAGGGAGCTATGATTTTTAAAATTTATGTAAAATAGAAGAAAAAAAAATAGAGAAACAAAAAAGAGAAAAATAATTGGAATAAATATGCAAAAGCAAAACAAGAGCAACATACCTGAATTTGTTTAGCAACAAAAAAAAATCAAAAATAGGAAATTTAATTTTTTTAAAGTCTGGTCAAGTTCAGTTGATTGTTATCATTTTTTTCTGCTCTTTTTTATGCAATGGTTCCTGGGGGTCTACACAATTGCAAACAGATTTTCTTGTGACATTACCAATGAAAGAAATAGCTATGAGTTTTATGTTTTGATTTTTAACCATTTTTTTTATTGATCATTAAAAAAAAAAAAATTTCAAAGCGATGATCATAAATCAAAATGGCAGGTTTGATTTTTTTTTTCTCTTGAAATCAATAGCAAAAGTGACAAGTAAATATTTGCCATATTGTTTAAAAGATTCTGAAAAGAAAAGTGAAATAAAAACTAAAATTATTTTTAAAGTGAATCTAACATTTGTTGAAAAGAGCAAATATAAATTGTAAATAATTATTTTAATTAAATCTACAATCTCTGATATCACACAAAAGATTTGGAATACATTTTATTTGTAGCATCAAAATAATCTGTTTATTAATACCACCCATTCCTGACTTCTGACCTTGAGAAATTAAACCAAAACCAATTCTTGCTTTTGTATTCTACAGCCTATTAATTTTTTTTCTCCAGAAGCCTAAAGTTGGCACTTACTTGCTTCTAATTATTTCTGTAGAAGTTGTAAATCATAATATCGTGTAGTATCATGGTTAGCAAGCTAGATTAGCAGACCATGATTATTGAGTTGGATTATCACTGGGGGTACAATATTTCTGACCTCGTGCTATGTCTATGCTAAGCTTAGTAAATAATGACATCAAGAAGTCTACAGAATAAATATATAAAGTATTTTTTTTTTACACAACAGATATTTTTCAATATAAACTCTTTCTTTGTCAAGCACTTAATCCTTCTCTATTACACACCTATATCAAAATTTTGCTTATAATAGTATCAAGCTAGAGATTTATTGACACACTATTGTATATTTTAAAACAAGTTTCTTGAATTGATTGCTGTCAAGTTTGTCAGTTGGTATGATAGCTATTTGCTGTTACTTCCTGTGCAGTTAGTTTGGGTTTCTCTGGGGCTCACTTACCATCTTCTCCATTAATCATTGTGCTATCTCAATGGTAAGACCCATTGGTCAAGCTATCTGATTATAAAAGAGACAACAGAAAGCTGAATGAAGATGAAATTCAAATTCATTTCAGGAAGATACTTATAACATTATACATCTCTGTTCAGTTATTTTATAAATTATTCTAACTACAGGCATATCACCAGAGTATTGAAATGTGTGTGGGTGAGGTGCATGAGTAAAAATTATTTATATTGAGAGAGTTAGCATACAAAAATGAGTTCACGTCACTTGCAAAAAGAGAGAAAATATTTTGCTGTTTTTTTTTGTGTTTCTCTTCTTCTGCCTTTTTGTTGAAATTCAATTCTGGTACTGAAAAAAAAAGGTTTCTTTTATGCTGTTTAAAAAAAGAAGAGGAAGTGAGGTACTCATTTCTTTTCTGAAGAAAACTGAAGAATGGCAGTAACAACATCAACAACACTAAAGAGTTTAATTGTCTGTACAAAATTTGGAATATTAATGACTCTTTTCAGTTTTACATATATTTACCCTGCCCCTCCACACTAGCAGAATATGACTCAGGATCATTTATTGGGTGGAGTTTAAGAGTTTAAAATTTTTCCCTCTTAAGTTTTCCTTCTCATGGACTGGTTGCCATTGAAAGGTTAACGAGTCGATCTGCCTTACTATTTTTCCATAGCTTGAGGGAAAATAGTTGAATTCATACATTTCCCAAAGGTATTAGTGCTACATGAAATGCAATCTCATCCAGGATTTGAACTCCAGTCACTGTGTTCATTTCCTAGACTGATAACCATTACACTTTGAGCACCCCAGTTTTATATGCATTATGAATACAGACAAGATGAGATCAAAAAGTATCAAGACCAAACTTTAGAAATTTTTTAATCATAAAATTATTTTTTTGAATCTGGTGGCAGTTGACACAGTTAATGTTTATTCTTTAGTTTTTTGTTCAACAAGTTACCAAGATCATCCTTCTTATCCTTTTTTCTTTTTACTTTGGCCTGGTATTCTGTATTGTCTGCCTTACAATTGCCATTTTAAAAAACAGTTCTCTCTGCTCCCACAGCTACCTCCAGGCTCTCTATTATTTTGTGCCTATAAAACTTCTGATTATTACAAGGGTGAATCAAATGTTTTACACTATTTTGGTACATGCTAGTATGTATCATGTGACCAAAGTACTTCAAGCTGTGAGAGGTACCCACTGTGGTTTGGTAGGATTGTGTTAGTTGGTTCTCTGACAGTTTGTGTATTGTTTTACTCCATGTATAATTTGAAAGCCACACAGATAAACATGCAATGTACTCTAATTCAGGAAAATGTGTTTTATGAATTCAAATGGGGCTATGATAATTCAAAAGCAACCAAAAACATTTGTTGTATGAAAGGTTAAAGCATACTTAATCAAAGTATCCTAATGGTTCAAGAAATTTTACTCAGATTGCAAGGATGTCAAAGATCAAGCAAGGTCAAGTAGGCCTAAAACCATGGATACTGAGGCCATACTCTAAGCCAGAGAGGCAAATATCCAACAAGTAGCACTTGAAGAGTATCAGACAAACTCAGCATCTGACAGTCCAATTTGTCACTTTCACAACCTCAGCAAAAACATTTGAAGCTTGTGCTTCACCTTACTAAAAATGTTGTAAAATTTTTGACTCATCTTAGTAATTATTTTGGATATATTTTTATTACAACAAATATTTATTTTTTAGTTGTTTCTGTTGAAATGTTTTGTTACTATATTGGATTTGGGGAAATGTTTAATGAGCTCAAGGAATATTCTTCTCACATTGATCCCACACCCTTACTCATAGTAAGTGAAGCATATGGCATTTCTATTTCTGGTACACTTCTTCCTAATTTGGCCATTATTTTATTTCAGTTTGGATTTGACTGCTTTTTAGAGAGTTTTTTGTATTTATTTTTTTTCCACTGTGGAAAATGTTTGCATTGCTAGAATTTTTTGCCAATCTGCTAGCAATTGGTTTGTATATATGCTTTTGTGACAAGAGAGAGAAGCTTGTGCTAATATCTATGGGCACATTGTCAGCTTTTCACCAAGACTTGAAAAGTTCCATTTTCTTTGTTAAATATCATATCCAACAAATTCACCTCTTTTTAAATTTGTTAACACCTCTTTCCATAAATCATAATTCTTGAAAAAGCTGATCAAATTAGTTCTTTTTTGTCCATTTGTCTATTGTTGTAATTCTTTAGAACAAGTCAACCATGAATACTATATTGGCTATTATATCTTTGTTTAAATGTATAGGCCATCTTCCATAGTAAAAAATATTCCCACAGTTTTACAAAACTTCTATTCTCCCATAATATTTGCTATTCATACCTTGGTCCATACTCTGCTTTTGTAGTATGATATGGAATTTTACTAGCATTTGATTATCTTTATTTTCTTACTAACATTAACAAACTGGAAAATTGCAAAGAAAGGCCTAGCATATGAGGTTTATTACAACATCAGTGAATTATAATATAAACATCTTCTCTTCAATGTACAATTTGCAACTATTTTACCAATAGTTGCAAATTGTACATTGAAGAGAAGATGTTTATATTATAATTCACTGATGTTGGTAAGTTACTGAACAAAAGTCAGAGCTGATGTCAAAATGTAGATACCAAAAGGAATTTAGTGTGCCATCAGCCTTTTGATTAATTTGAAAATTTATTAACATTTTTTTATCATTTGATTGGCAGATGTTTTGACTGGACATGTTGCATATTCATAATACATACAACTGCATGTGTACACATACAAATATATGCGGAACATAATCAAACATAATATACAAACTTCAATGAACAAATGAACACACTTCTTTATAAAAATATATCTCTCACACTTTATTCTCAAAAGGGTTGATGTTGGTTGTGTGTGAGAGATGAGCTGGAGACAGGGACAGACTGCTTTATTGAACCCAAGTTCTTCTGACCATAGCAGCACTTCTTCCTCATCTTGGCTGGGTTGCTCAACCATGGGTCACTGAGGGCCCAAAGCCCTCTGTCTGCTGCTGGCTCTCAATTCGGCATCTTGTCTCCAACTGACTCTAGCCATCTGTGCCTGGTTATATTATTGTTTCATGCCCACCTTCTTCCACTGTTCTTCTGCTTATTTACACAGGTGCATCTCTTGATTGACAGCTCAGTCGAGGGTCAATATGTTAAAGGCACAAATAATCAATAAAAGTTGTGTCATCATCATGTCACGCTGCCAGCACAGATCTCCCTGACCCTCTCTCACCACCCGTCTCTATCATCCATAACTCCTGATAGGTATTCAAGGTTACATCCTGTATTGACACATAGCTGTTGTGTATAGGTTCTTTGCTCATCCATGTGATGGGGTCCACAGGAGTATGTCACTTATGAGTTCGTTCTTTCTTCTCCAGCCGTGTCCCGCATGTCTGGTTCGTCTAACTTGGATAGTTTTCGTGATGGTTGTTAGGTGGCCATACAGCTGCTGCTTTGTCAGGTGCTGTCTCCAGGACTTGTTTAATATTGCTTGCAGCATTCTTGTGTAGTTGCTGTCAAGCTTTTTCTCCATTCATTTAGTTAGCGTCCATGTACTGCATCCATATAAGAGTATCAACACAACCACTGCTTGGAAAAAACTGTGTTTTATTTTATCAGTCAGGTCTGACTTCCATATGACCGATATATATAACTTATCGATAGCTATCCATGCCTTTGTTAGTCACATGTTGATGTCTTTCTCAGTTGATGAAACACTGCTTCCTAGGTAGGTGAACTTGTCCACTAGTTTCAGAGAACTACTATTTAGTGTGGAGATGTCACCTCTTTGATTAAACCATATGTATTCCTTCTTGTCTGTGATGACATGGAGGCCTATGCCACCAGCTACTCGTTCCTGGCTATGTAGCAGGGTTTCACCTTGGGCGGGTGTATTTGCCAGAACCGCTATGTCATCGCTGCAGTCCGCATCTGTAATTGCTTGTGCAGGGCATCTTCTGCTTCTTTCCTTTGCCAGCTTGAAAACTCTTTCATTTTATCAATAGATGTTCTAAGCATGTAGTCTAGGCAGATGATAAAGAGGTATGAGGCTAATGTGTCTCCTTGCAGCACACCTGCTACAATGTTGAAGTAGTCTGTGTCTCCATCCAGGGAGTAGACTTTTACTTTCGTGTTTTTGTGTGGTTTTTTGTTTGTTTGTTTGTTGTTGTTTTTTAACATGAAAAGTTGTGTTGTCTCTCTGATTATCATCCATCTTAAGATCTTAAGGCATGTTCTGTTCAAAACTAACCAGCAGATTTAACTTGTTGCAAAGATTTTAGAATTATATATATATATATATATATATGTATATATATATATATATATATATATATATACAAGGGTTGCTGAAAAGTTCTTAGCCCAACCAGCAAGAGAATAACATTTTTAAAAAAATTCTGTTGGAGTTCTTTTTACTGAAGGGTTAAAGAAATTTGATAAATGATGTGGTAAGTGTGTTAAACTGTGGGGTGAATATATGGAATAGCATGTATGTTTTATGGTTCTAAGTCATTTCCTTATTTATCAGGACAAGAACTTTTCAGTACTCACTCATCTCTATAAATTGTATGTGTAATATATATATATATATATATATATATATATATATATATATATATATATATATATATATTTGCATGCACTTGCATACTTCTGTACATATAATTCATACATTTTATATATATATATATATATAATGAGCATCTATGTGAACAAATGAAAATTTTATATCAAAATACCCACACACACATAGACTAACACAAATGTATTGAGCCACCCAGGTCAAAATGATCTCTGGATCTGACCTTGAAGTTAGATTTATTTGCCATGCTTTTTTCCCTGGCTTTTTGATCCAACTCCAAAGATTAGAGACCACTTTTTATTTTGGAGTCAGTTTTCCTTGCTTTTAAGTGTAGTTAACAAACCCTGCCATGTAGTTCTAAAGACTGGAAACCACAACTTCAGCACATAGAATAGTGTTCAGCTTATTATCTTAAGCACTATATAAACACCTACACTCATTTAGATATGTATGAGTGGAGAAGTTGACACCTATACATATTTATATATAAGTAAAAAGAAGGCAGGAGAGAGAGAGAGAGAGAATATGTTTGTGTGTGTGTTTTATGTCTAATAGATTCTACTGTCAAATTGAAAGGCAACATTTTTAAGTGCTGCATCATCTTAACTTTTATTTGCTTTAATCTGATTAAAACTTCTTATCTACATATTAAATACATTATAAATTACATCTTAATCTCCTTTGTGGTTCACTTTCAAGTTTCATTGATTCCTCTGTGTCCCTCTTCAACTAATCATTGAATAATTTTTCTCACTTGATATCAATCCCAATAAACATTCCAATTAAAATACTATATTCATCTTTCTTTTTTCTTTTTTTTTTTCTTTCATCAAAGAAATTCTTTTTTGAAAGGAGGAGGTTATATTATTTATTCAATGACATTTCACAACACCAGTGAGAAATTTTGGGGTGGAGTGTAATTTTTTTAAAGAATATAAATCTGTGACAATGAGAATTAAAAAAAAAACAGCAATGAACATAGTACCTAAAAGATTGATTTAATTTTTTCTATAGCTATTTATTTCTAAAACTATTTTTATATGAAAAATACTCTACTCATTATCTTTCCACTCGGCCATTTTGCTTGTAAAGTAGATACAATAAATAAAAAAATATTATGGAAATAGTTGAAATATCAGTAGATTCATATTAAAGAAATCAAGTTACCATATTTGATGTCTTATATGATGCACCTCAATTTGGGCAGGGATTAGAAAATAAATAAATGGGTTTAAACTACAAACATCAGGAAAAAGGTTTTCACCTGACATTCATAGCATTCAAAAGTATCAGGTCATTGTTAAAGTTTTATGTGTATTCAGATCTTGTTTACATTTGTGGAGATATTTGCAGTTGAATTTAAGGGCCATTGCAGCACCAGAACTCCACTGGTCAGTAACCTAAAGCTGACCCTTGATCCTTAAGATACAATGTGATTTTTGGGACATATTTTTGGGGAAAAAGTGCATCTTATAAGTTGTTAAATCTATTATCTCAGATGTAGATTTTACAAGTGCTTATGTCATGTGTACATTGTAAAATTTACAAGCATTTATAGATATTTTGGGTTATTTTCATAAACATTTTTTCATTTTGCAATTTTAATGTTTGTTCTAAATCATTATTATATTTCAATAGCAAAAACAAACCTCAGTTTTAATCAAATTTGAACTGACATTCTTATTTAATACATTATAAAATTCTTGTTCTTTTTTATTCAGTCAGTCCTTGAAATGTGTTTGTTGGTCACTTATAAATGATTTTAAGTTGTGCATTTGAAAACATTCACCTTAAACAAAGCAATACATAAATTTATTTACTGCAGTATATTTCAAAATAGGAGAAAATAAATATAAAATATGTCTACATGGAACAAAAGATATGTGAAACTGAATTCATAGTCATTATTTATCAATTAAAAAGCAAAATTATATTATTGAAATTTGCAAGTTTTAACTTTATACAGAACTGTGTTTTGTTTATGTTGGTTTGGCAAAAGTAAATAAACTTTTTCTTTTATAACCATAATTATTTAAAGGATTTAAATGAATTTTGTAAGATGACTAATTTTAGATAAATAAATAATTATGAACACTAGACGTCTGTTATCTGAAGTTTCTTGTGATGTGCAATATCATCAGATGGAAATATGAGAAAAGTGTGGTGTATAGTCACATGTTAAGATGAAAGTATATTTTTAGGTTTTATACCTTCTCTGCTATAACAACATTGAACACTTTTATATGCAAACTTTTCTCATTTACTTTATCTTTTATATATATATATATACATAATCTTGTCAATATCATCATATTGATTATCAGATCTCATGAACAAAACATTTCGAGTCTATTTAGTATTATTGTGATGCTGTGAAGTTCTCAGCACCATCTTTTGCACAATGCTATTGGAATCTTAGAAGTTTATACTTTTTTATGCCATCAGTCAAATGTATCTTATAATTAACAAGACTTAAGAATTTTAAAGTGAAAATGATTGGTTGCTTATGACCTTGGAGAAAGAAATAGTGGTCAGAGTTTCAATACTTTCTCTTTTGACTCAATGGAAAAGAGTCATTTTTGGACAAGTTTGTCACTGACAATGAAAAGTAAATTTATCATAAAAGTCCAAAACAAAGAAAATCATAGATCAAAAATAACTTTTAACATCTGAACCTAAATAAAAACTCTTCTGTCAAATAATTTTTCTGTGTTTTGTGAGAATCAATTGTTTTTTGGGGTTTTTTTTGATAATGAATTCCTGAAATTTGGATGACCTATTATCATGAGTAATTGCCCTATTTGAACAATTCTTGGAAGCTCTTTTTGGGGAGAGCTGGGTGGGATACAAGAAAGTTGACAAGTGATTTAGTTGCATGATAATTCCTGTTCTCAAATGACAAATACAATAACAATCATAGATCTGTAATGGCGTGGAGGACTAAGTACCTTCCATAGTTTACAGGAGTTACTTTCAGGTTTTGTTTTCACAAATACAACACAAATTTTACAAGCACGTAAACAAATGGAATGTGACAACAACAAACTTTAAGAAACAAGCAATTTAATAATCATAATAAACAGGATAAAAATAATTAAGATACAATGTTCATTTTATGTGCATTTGTGTATGTAAAAAATACAGCTATGGCCAGTTGAATAAAAAATTATTTGTTCACCTGTGTGTGCATGTGTACATGTTGGAAAAGTCTATTGAATCAATGTGTCCATAGTTGACCAAAGTAAAGAGGATAAAAAATTGACTTTACTTACATACATGAGTATGCGTGTGTGTAAATATGCGAGTAAGTATGGGCCTTTTGTTTTCTTAAGTCGACATGTGCGTTTTTTATGATCTTTGGCGACAGCGTGTCTTATTCTGGTAGTCGGCAAAAGAACATCACATACTTCTCACTCTGTGTCTTGTGTGTAAATGCCTCTCTCTGTCTGGTAGGGGAATGCCTTAGTTAATTAAATTCCTTGTTATTTATACTTCTTTGGGGGATTAAAGTGGATAAAAAAATAGGATTTTATTAAGTTTTATTGCGGGTCCTAAAATTCAAGCGCGCAGACATTTCTTGACCAATCAGATTCGTATGATTACTTATTTATTTTGGAGCCTAAATATTTTTCTGTTAAATAGTTTCTGAGCCAAATTTTCTAGAATGTTCTTATTTTGTATTTTTAGCTGATTGGTTGAAAAATATAAAAGTGTAACTTCAGTGTTAATGCGATTTTGATCCGAAATTTCTACAATGTTCTTATCTATGTTTTGGGGTTGATTATTTTAAGGCTAAAAAATGTGTATTCTATAATGGCAAGTTCTTCTATACAAAACATATTTTTTAGTTCTATCATTCTTAGACAATTAATTGCTTCATTCTATGCTATATTTTTTGTTGTTCAGCAGTTTTCAAAATATTCTGATATCAAAAAAATTTCAGAATTCATTTGATCAAACAAGAATCCTATCAATTTATATGAAAATAAGATTTTCTTGAAAAAGGGCTTGACATTTTTACCTCAAATGAACATTAATAAATGTGTGTGAGTTTGTATATATATATATATATATATAGAGATAGAGATAGAGATAGAGATAGAGAGAGGTCTCATTCACAAGCATTTTCATTCACTTAATAATCAGTCTTGTTGGAAAAATGATTAGCAATGACTAATTTGTGGTAGGAGCTGCCATTCTTGTTCTAACTTGTGGCATTATCTTATAATGTACTAGCCATAGATGATTGTTGATACAAAACATAGGAGTTGGTTATGTTTGCTTACTAAGTGATATAAAAAGTTATATATATATATATATATATATTCTAATATCTGATTAAAACAGTTTAGAAATTGTAAATTTAATTTTGTTGATTTTCTCTGTTCCTTGTTTGCTTTAGTCATTTAAAAGCAAATATAAAGGAACTAAAAATATATATATAAGAAACAAGAAAACTTGCCTTATTAAGTAAGTCCTCTTTATTTTTGTCTTGTCATTATGTTTACAAAAGTTGGCAGTTTTTTGTTTTAACTTCCTTCTACACCAGAAAAATCTTTTTTGTAACAATCTTTTTTAGTTCAATCTACAACTTTGAAGTTTAAGATTAAAAAATACAACAAAAAAAAAATGAAAAAAATCATGTGTTCCTGAAATATGTTGAAAAATCTTCATAAATATTTCATATCGAATGATCAAACATTTTATAAGCATACATTCAGAACATATAGAAAAATAGAATAAATAAATATCAACTAGAAGACAAATTTGTCTTTGTGTAGTTATTCCAAAATATTCTGTGCTAAAAGAAAATATAATGCTGTGAAATATCTTACATCATACAAGTGTAAGTAATTGCCTATAGCATAAATTATTTAGATTAAAGAAAGAACACTATTTTGGAAGGAATAGGAAATCAAAAAATATTGTTTTAACTTGTTTGTGAATTAAATAGCAAGACATAGATATTCAATTAATTGATTTATTAAAACAATATTGGAAGATTAAAGAAAAATCTAGTCTTTTTAGCATTTGATGATTGCCTTGCAATTTAGAGTTAAAAAGGCTGCAAAAATATTTCTATTAAATAGATCTTTGGCATATGAATTATTTCCATTTCCATGGAGAAAAGGGTGAAAAGAATAAAAAAGAATGAAGACCTATGTAAAGGGTGGCAGAGAGAATGAAAATGAGGTAGGAGTGAGTGCTATAAGAAAGAGAAAAGAACTATATAAAGGTTGGCAGAGAGAGGTGTTGAAGAGTGAGTGAGAGAAATTTGAGAGAATTATATAAATAGTGGCTAAGAGAATAGAGTTTGAGAAGTAAAGCAGTCAACATTTTTAATAAAGGATTTCAGCAATATATAAACGATGATTTTGTTTAGTTAAAATATGAGCCCATTTGAAATCATAAGAAGTTATTGTTATCATTATGGAAAAGATTTTTTTAAAATCCTATGAGATCAAAAAAGAATTTGATCAAAAAGTATTAAAACTGAAGATTTAATTTTTCTTTATTTGGAAATTAAAGTGAAACTGTGTGCACAGCTGAGTAACTTACATTATTAAGTGATATTGTTTAGACAATCTGAGTCAATTTGAAAAATGTTATAAAGCTAGTCTTGATATTTTTTTTGACAAAATACAGAATTGTACAAGTGCAGCACCTTTCATAATCATCACCCCCCCCAAGTTTTATGTAACCTTTTCTTCTTTTCTGAATATAAACTCAGCATTGTTTGGAATTGGTTTATTGGGAAAATTATTTTAATCTCACAAAAATATTTGTTTTGAGGCTATTAAAAATGGCGACAAATTAAAGTGCTCCACGTTTGAACAAAGGTTTGCCATCAAATTTTTGGTGGCTGAGAAGTGCAAACCTTGTGGAATTTACAGAAAGATGTGTGATGTGTATGGAGAAGCATGTTTTAGTTAAAAAAAGGTTTTATGATCAGCTATATATTGGTTTGACATTATAAACTTAAATTGAAAAGAGTTGATGGAATGCGAAAACACTGACTCTTCTGTAAAGAAAAGGTTTCAGGTGCAGTGTTCAGTAAAAAAGATCATGCTGATAGTTTTCTGGGATATAAAAGCACATATCACTGTTGATATCCCTAAAAAATGTACAACTGTAAATAGTGCTTCCTATTCCTAACTCTTTAGCCAATATTCACCTTATTTATTGAACAACACTTGTATTTGAATGTCATTATCATCATCAAGTTGCATTAGCAGCATGGAGTTCCCTGACTCCCCCTCACCATCCATCCCTATTAGCAAGTCTTCTAGGTTGCATCTTGTGTCTGCACAGAGATGATGTAAGTCTTTGCTGGTTGGCCAACACAGAAATATCCATGTGTAGGAGTTCATAGAGCATTGCTTTATAAGATTACACTTGCTTCTCCAGCAGTGCCCTGCACGTCTTGTTCTTTTTTGTGAGATGAGAGATAAGTGGCCATACAGTTGCTGTTTTGTAGGGTGTTGTGGGCTATGTTAAAGACGGTAGGTAGCATTCTTGTGTAGTTCTCATTTGGTTTTTTCTCTGTGTATTTATGTTAGCATCCATGTCATGCATTCATATAGTAGTGTGGATACAGCTACAGCTTGGAAAAAAATCCCATATTATTTTATCAAAGAGAGATTAGATTCTCCTTTGATCAATAACCTGATAGTAGCATTCCAGACAGATGTTGACATCACTTTCAGTAGATGAGAGGTTGCTACTGAGGTATGTAAACTTGTCTATTCTGTTTTATTGGCATGCATGTTGATCCCAATGCCTCCTCCTGCTTTTTCTTGACTTAGAAGTAGGGATTCTGCTTGGGTTGGTGTATTTGCAAGAAGCACTAGGTTGTCTATGTGGTCTGCATCTGTCATAGTTTCTGTGGGATATCATCTGCTTCTTACCTTTTTTAATGTGAAACAATTTTCTTTTATTAGATCTATTGATCTTTGAAGTATAAATACATATGGTGGTAATGTATCTATCTCCTTGCAAGACTCCAGCAGCTATATCAAAAGTGTCAGTTGAGCAAACTATTGCTTTTGTGTTTTTGTAAAGCATTATTATAACTGTAACAGTTTCTTTGGAAAGACCATATGCAAATAGTATTTGCTCCATCTTTCTACTGTGTATGGAATCAAATGCTTTGACAAAATCTATTAACAGTAGTGAGATTCTTTACTCATACTCCTTTTATGATTCCTTGGATGGTCAGAATCTCTGAGGTTTTGGAGCTGTTTTGATTTTTCTAAGAATTTTCTCAATTTCAAGTTGCATATGATTGAGAAATTAGGCATTATAGAGCTTCCAAGGTCACCTTTCTTGGAGAAGAGGAGGATACAACCTTTTATTCATTTCTCTATTGTGTTTTGTTTATAGACTGTGTTGCATAGTTAGAGAAGTATGTCATCAAATTTTCTTGTCTTCCAAACTTTATGAGCTATTTCATCAAAGCCTGCATCTTTTCTGCTTTAAATTTTTTCAACTTTGTCAAGTTTTTCCTCAATAAACTGTCCTGGTTTGATGTATAGTTGGCAGTTAATGATTTTTTGGATAGGTTTGTCAGTGATTTCAGGAGGGTTTCTGAACAGATTCTTGAAATGTTCTTTCCACTTCTGAATTCTTCCTTCTTGGCTGGCAGCTTTTAGTTTTCCTCTTGATGTGCTCTTCCTTCAACTCACTTCATTTACTGTATGCCATGCTATTTGTGATTGTCTATCTACTGAATTTCTAATTTTATTGATTTGGTCTTGAATGCATTATAATTGCTCTTTTTAGTTTTTGTTAGTTCTTTCTGGCCATTTTTTTTAACTTTCTGCATGTTGGCATTTATTGTTTGTTTTTTTAATTGCTTTTTGAAGTCATCTTGTTTTTTTTTTCCTAACTACTAGTGACTCTCGTGGAACTCTAAATTTGGCTGTTAATTTGGTTGCAATGCATTCTGATAAAGTTTTTATATTTGTTAATTAGGGTATATCTTTCAGATATCTCCTGAAGAGTATCAAATTTATTTCTTACAGTTACCATATATTTATTGCTTATATCTCTGTTAGTAAGTGAGGGCCAGTTGTAATGTGATTTTGACTGTTCCTTATTTCTATGTAGACTCAGGTGTATCTTTGCTGTGATGATTCTGTAATCAGAAGATACTCCTTCTAAAGAGGAGTATGCCTCACAGTTCAGAGTGCTATTAATCTACTTCTTGTTTATGAGTATATAATCTGGCTGTGCTTTAACATTTTTTTGGTAGATGAAGGTCCTTAGTTTTCCTTCTTTTTTTTTTTTGAACTCAGTGTTTTGGCATGAAAGACTGTTCTTGAGTGAAAAATCTGTTAGATACTCATCATTTCTATTTAGTAGGTTGTGTAAGCCAAATTTATTATTTTCAACTTTGCCTATTCGCACATTCATATCTCCACTGATGATTAGTAAATTTCGGAATGTGTTATGCAAGGGAAGATAACCCATCAAAAAAAGTGGTGATATCTGTTTCATCACTGTTATTGGTGGGACTGTAGCAAGAAATGATTGTTATGCAGGGTTGCTATTAAATGTAGCACGCATAATTCTTAGTTGTGTTCTCTCGAGGCTAATGATTTAAGGCACTAGAACTAAGAAGCATTCCTACACCTCATATAGTGGATGTAACAGAGTTTTTCCATGGAGATAATGAGACGTCCACCCATTACCAATATCATGGTATTTTATTTCTCTATGGTAATATCAATGTTCTTGCTCATATATAATGTTTACATTGTGTTTGGCTGTACATGCTATAAACTCAGGTAACTGGTTATTTGAACATAACTTATATGAAATAACTTCATATTCTATCCAAAATGATGTGGATAAATATTTGAATGGAAATATCAAATATTTTTGTTGAAACTTTCCATTTTATTGTGAGATACTGTCATGAAAAATATTTTGGTTTTAGCTATTAATGCTTTAGATTCATTAGAAATCAATTTTGAACTTTTTATTATTAGATAAAGCATTGTTAATCCTTATTAACTTTTGAATTATATTTCTTTCATTTTAATTTCTGTTAATTTTTATCACAACTACTCAGACTAGGATTCAACAATCTTTCACAGAAAAGCAAAAATATTCTTGCCGATATTTAAGTTCACCTCTTTACTTGGGAAAGGTAATCTAACCATAATAATTGCCCTTACTGCTTGAGCTATAGAAACTTATAGTACAAGACAAATAGATCTAACCCTATAAACTTATTTCTTATTTCCCTTAAATATCATCTATTGTCATATTAAATATTTTGTTTAAATACATTAGCTGCATCAATTGTAATATTATTTTAAATTTTTATTGTCAACCATTAATGATTTTTGACTAATATTTCTTTCATTTTAAAAATAACTGAAATTAAGATTAAATAGATATGACACAAAAATTAGTTTGGGATTAAAAAGAAGTTTTCCTAAATATGTTTTATATGCTATTATTTATATTTATATATATATATATATATATATATATATATATATATATATATATATATATTATTATTATTATTATTATTATTTGTTGTTGTTCTCTTATCATCAAAACAGGGTTTAAACCTATCTTTGAAGCCTATGATAAATTAATGTTTTTTTCATCTAAAGTCAAGGGTCAACTTATATATATATATATATATATATATATATAACATTGACTTCATGATGTTAGAGATAAACATGAGAAGAGAAAGAAAAGTCAAGTAGAAAGAGTCCATTAAAATGTTGTGAAGAGATTTTGAACTTGCAGAAGTGTGTTTGGTACTGCCAAAGAAAGGGTGGGAGAGAAAAGGTTAAAAGCTTAACAAAAGATGGATTTGCAAAAATTGTTGATATTGATAAATCAATGATTTTAAATGGAAGCGATGGTTTTACTGACAGAAAAAAACAAAAAAAGAAAGGATAAGAAAAATAGAGGTCTATTTTCTACGGTGCAACTTGTTTTAGAAACTAGATTGGATTAACTCATCAGATTTTAAAAAATTAGATTATGTTGTAACAACTTAACAAAACACTTATAACCCACTTATTATACATCTGTATCTTTAAATATTATATATTGCTAGCAATATAAGCACCAAGTATGAGTAAAACGTTTTCATTAAATATGAGACAGATGATTGAGGGTAAAACTTATAGAATGGACTGATTGAAACAAGTATGAATAGTTGATGTAAGTAAAAAAAAAAAAAACTTTGCCCAGGTGTTGGTTAGATTTAAAAAAAAAAAAAAAAAAAGGTTGTACTTAAGGGATTTTGTACTCTAAAATAGATGATAATGAATTAATATTAAATAAGAAATTACCAAGAGAATCATGTTAAATTATTGAAGAGGAAGAATGAGCAATAAAGATATCAATTGGTGCTGAGAAATGAGTTTTGGCAAATGGATTTGTTTTCAAATGTTATGCATTTTTTCCAAAGGCTTTTAGAAATGGGAGTCTGAGTCTCTGAGGATTTTGTTTTTATCAAATCCACTTTATGTCTATGTGCTTCCATTCCTCTCAAAAATCAGCAAATCTCTCTTTGCTCAGTTATTAGTAATTTTTTTTTCTTTTTTGTCTTTTTGCTTCTTTTATTTCAACACGTTTTAACAAGTCACTTAAGATATTAAATGTTGATTACTTCCTTTAAATCTAATAATAAAATAATGAATAATCATTTGCTGACCAAAAAAAGTTCTCTCATGATACCCACTTTCATAATCATGATAGATGTCTCTCATGTTTACAGCAGTCCTTTTATCAATAAAATCCTTGAAATAGTCTTGCAAGATTGATATTTGCTAATCTTGGCTTTGTCTGGTACAAAGTTATTCAACAGTAATTATTTATTTATTATGCCCTCTTGGACATCTTCGCTTTTTATTATCTCCTTACATCAATCTTTAAAAATAAAGAATTTTTGCATAGAACATATACACTATTAATAAAATTTAAATTAAATTCTTATTATGCTAGGATGAATGTATATAACTGTAACCCAGCAAAAACAGCACATATTAGTAAGATTTTTATTATAGAATAAAGCAACTTTCATTCCAATTTGCAACTGAATGATATTATTTGGTGTCCGGATTTGTGCTGATCATCATTTTTTTAATCATCCAAATTGTTGTCATAACAAAGCTAACAATAAAATGTTAATTAAAATTGTTCATTTCTCCCTAAATAGAAGCATCAATATCATCATGAACAGCTGTTAATTATGTAATACTAATTTGAATCCTTTATTCCTTTCTAAATAAAAATATCACCAAAATTGTGGACCACTTTTATAATAGGAACCCAATAAGTTCAAAGGTCATCTAGTATATCAAAACTCAGTGAAGAACTTACTCTTTGGCAATGGCTTGCAATATTACTTTGCCAAGTAATACTGTATCATAAACATTTGAATTAGACATTACAAGTTTGTTTATCTTTGCTTTTGGAAATTATTTAAAAAAACATTTTGCTGCAATGGAGACATTAGATTTTAGAATTTATATGAAAATTAGAAACGGACTTTCTATTCCTATTAAAACAAGCAACAAAGGACAGAAGATGAAGTTTTGAAAATGGAACATTTGAAACTTTTTACGATCATTGCCATTACCTATTTTAGTACAGTAAGTTTTTTAAGCTTTCTTTCTATCAAACCAAAATTTTATTTTGCTTTGAATGTTCATTTGTTTTTTTGTTTTGTTTTGTTTTTTGCACTATCTTGAAAATAACGACAATCCCAAATCATAATTTGATACTCTAACTTCAATTTCCTCAATATGATCAATGAAATTGTGTTAAATAGGGGGAAAAAGTGATAATTACTATTTTTTTTATATTTTTGTTTGAATGCTATTTTTTTAATGTTATTTTTTAAAAATAAAATTCAGATGAACTTTAAAGAAATCATGAAAAACAAGCAAAAAGCAGAATTATCCCCCATAATTTTCAACAAATTACAAACAATCCCCAGTCATTGGGTCACTCAAGTTTTGAGGTAATAATAAATAGAAATATAAATTTGAAAAAATTAATCTTTTGAAATTCATGATAAAAGCCATTTTAAGAAATTAAACACATTTTAAATTTTGAGTTACTAATCTTTGAAAAAAGATTTGTTATACCCATCTTTTTGAATGATAGAATGTCTTTTGAGTAAACTGATGAAATACATCAATAATTTTAGCTTCTTGCTAAGTGTTTTACAAATTGAAAATTGGTGCCTTAATTATTCATTATGTATATTAACATTCTTTTTTTTTTCATTGAGATATGTAAATTAAGCTACATGATGATGATGATGATATATATATATACAAGGTATATGCAAAAAGTATTGAATTTGAAATTATATTTACCAAGACAAAAATAAACAATGAATAAAGCATTAATTTTCTACAAAAATAATCCCCTTTGATTCAATACAATTATTTCAATGAGGTTTTCATTGGTTAAAGCACCTCTAAAATTTCTCATTTGATATAGTATAAATCTGCATTGTTATTTTTCTTTTAATATTCTCCACACCCTCAAATTTTTATTTTGAGATGAAATTTTGGTTCAAGATAAAAAGAAAACCTCATACAGAGCTGGTAATTATGAAGACTGTGTATACATATGTTTGTCAAAAATAATGAAACTGGCTTCATAATATTTTTACAAAATGATACTGTTTGATCACTTTGATATAAATTGCTCAGCGGAAATTTAAAGTTTCAGCCTCAATATTTTTTGCAAATATCTTATAATGCAAGGCCACTGATTAACATGAAGTCATTGCTAAAATATTTTACTATTTACAGCAAAATTCTTGTGCTTTCTATATTTTCTATATTTTTTTCTTTTATTAAAGTTAAGATTTCTTTAATAGATTTTTAAAAAGTATCTTCACTATGTGACAATAATTGAACATTGACTTTATGATTAGAGTTCATTTAATTTCATCTTTTAATTAATTCATTTTTCATATCTGATAGCTTCTTATTAAAATATTTTAAAAAGTTATAAGGAATATTTTTATAGATTATATATATATATATAGAGAGAGAGAGAGAGAGCTTCAGGACAAAACAATTTGAGTAAATGTTTAAATTAGATAAAGAATTTTTTCCTAATATATCTATGCTGACGAAATATTTATGTTCAAGTCAAAGCATGTAATTAATTCTGTATCAGGATATTAAGATGTAATCATTAAAAAGAAAATCAATTCCATGTATATACAAAGACAACACCATAATAGTCAACTCATTCAGGTGAGAAAAGACATTTCATGTTTTCCACTCAATTTAAAATAAAATATACACAAAACAAAATATTTGCTGTTGATTATTTTTGTCAGCATTCAAAAATTGAGAAAAAAAAATGACTGACATATATTCTTTCCATTTTCCAATTTGTGAAACTATTATGGACATTATAAAAAAATGACTGATCGTTTATGTCTAATTGATTGTGAACAGAATGATATTTGAAATAATATTTCCCCACTTATAAAATGTATGACAATCTATGAATATACCAGAAATATTTGAGTAAGATGTAAAATACTGACCATTTTTTTCTCATGGATTTTTTATTATTAATAATTTTGGCTGGTATTATCTTTTGGCTTACTAATTCTATCTGATTTTTGTTGCAATTCAGTCAGTTTATCATTTCTACAATAACAAGTCAAGGCATACATCACAAAGAGGAATAAGCTTTTAATTAAATTTATACTCAAATCTTTTTCTATCTCAGAAAAGTTTTGTTCTACTTTATCAACTCAACCATGACTGCATGGATATTATCACAAAATTCCAAATCACCTTTATTCTGTACCCTTATGCCTCTGAGTGGTCTGTGACATATTTGTTGTTATTGTTTTCTACACAAGTAGAATTAAGACAGTGCGTGTCTACATATATAATGTTGTATTTTTTGATGAACCTCTGTCAATCATTAAGTGATGACCCTAGTGAGTTGTAATAAAAAGCAACTAGAATTAGGAAAATGAAATATAATATTAGTTAAAACTATAAATTATAAAGGTTTGACAAAGCTTGTTATGTTTTTTAATTTCTAAAAAGCATTTCTTGTTTTGAAAATGTTAAATCATGTCTAAAATAAATTCAAACATTTTGATGAGGGACTGCTAATTGCTTTTGTCTTTATGAACCTGTAAAGACAATCAGAACCAATTTAAAAACAATGACTACAATAGTTAGCAATATTTAGCATCTATCAAAAAAAAATGTTAAGGATGTCAAAAATGTTGAGAAATGTATTCGTTTGATCTCAGTTTGTGAAAAATATTAGATTTTTTATTTTTGTCTAAATACTCTCAAGTTGATTTTGAGACTCTGTTATGTATTATTTTATTATTGTTATTAGTAACTACTTTATTTAAGCTATGATTTATTATCAAGATTTATTAAACAATGACATGAAAACTAATTCATTCTAGTAAGTACATATGTAATCACACATAGCAAATCCTGTTAGTTAAACAAAAAAAAAGAAATGAAACAGTAATTCTGGTTGTAGTTTAAACATAGATATTTTGCCAATATTAGGCTTTGTATATTTTATGAATACTTTCTAAGAAAAAGACAAAAATATGTTGAATTTTTTATTTTGTGACTTAAAACTTGTATTAGTATTTTTTGCACCCTTTATTTGAATTAATTATTGCAAACCTGAAAAGAAGAGATTGTCAATAATCAAGAACTGATAAATGCATTACTGTCTGAATAGAGCTATTTTATGTATAATATAAATGCATTGCTGATAAATTTCCTATAGAAATTCACAAAAAAACATGAAGAAAGGTATTGTCACTGGTGAGGAATTAATGCAAGTATGATTGTCAGATTAAGGTTGCTATTATATATATATAGAGAGAGAGTGAGTGAGTGAGAGATAATACTATCCTGGGTATAACAGTCAACTGAATCTGGTGGTGAGGCTCCAGTTCTAGAACTTTTGCTTGTGTCAAATCACTTTTTTGTTACAATTGCAATTACTTCCAGGTCCACTGATCTGGAGTGGTAGTACTTGTTAGGGTCTCATCTCATAGATATGTTTGAGATAATGGAGTGTTTGCATGTTTAAAATAATTGGGAAGATAATTTTTGTACTCTATAGAATTAATGACCATAATTATTAAATTGACTTTGGCATAAAATGACTCAAGGGATTACATGTTATAAAACCAAGTCAAACTATTGTTTTTAGTTTTGTCATTGAAATGTATAGAAGAGGGACTGGGATTTTCAATGGTCCAGAATTAATGCAAATCTAACTGATTGACCAGGGTTATTATACATATAATCTAAATGATTTTATTAAAGAAATTCATTGGAAATCAGGGTAAAAGGAATTGACAGTAGTTAGGAAGCTTGACTGACGGAATAGGGCTATTTGTAGGTATATTTTTTGACAAGTTCCTTCATTTGTTAATATTCTACAACTGAGTTAATCTCATTTCTTATGAAAATTAAACTGACATCCTCTTAGATCAGGAACTCATCTTAAATAAATGATATCTTAATCCTTTTGATCATAAAAACTTACTTGAATTGCAATCTACCATTAAAAAAAACTCTTCTCACAATCTGGTAAAGTGATTAATGTTCTTCATTTTTCTTTGGGATAACTAGTTTTGAAACTCTAAAAATGCTGTAACTACTTTTCTTTATTTGTTGTAAAAAAATAGATATACCAATGCACAAAATTATTATTATAGATTTTATCATGACTTTCCTCAGCCTTTCCAATTTGTTATATAACAAGAAAATAATTATTTTTATCTTTTTGCATGAGTGAATAAGAATGTAAAAATTGATCTTAATGTTACAATTTTATATACAATTCAAGTTAACTTTTAAGAATTGATCACTGTGTTTTTTTTGATTTGGAAATCACCTGACATTGCCAGGAAATAACTTTAATCGGGGTTGCTGTATCTAAGTAGTCACTTGTTTTCTCTTTTAAATTATCCACTATAGACTTGTGTGATGAATTTTATCCTACATATTTCTTTTTATTCAACTTTCTTGATGGGAGTAATTGTTGCTTTCATGAACAAACTGATTCTCTCTGAGTGCACTCATCTTTGTTTTTATTATATTTTTGTCATTGTGTTTTTTTTTGGAGGGGGGGTTAAATTTTTTGATAAAGAAGAGAGAAAAAATAAATCAGGATGTGAGTTTGAAAGAATCATTGAGTGGAAACCGTGCCTCATCTCAAAAAGTTAGACATGAATTAATAAATATAATATATAATAATTGTCAATTGAATGTTTATAAATAGTTTTATGCTTCACCTCTGTTTGGTTTAAGAATTATGAAAGTGAAAGTAAGAACTGTTATGAGGTGACTATGTTGCTATCATCAGTTTCACGGTTCCTTATTGAAAAATTAAAACTTTGGATTATTGATTTGTTCTTATAACTTCAAATCATCCAACTTTGATTTGTGTGGGTTTTGATGCAGAAATCTATTCAACTTTATGCAAGTTTTTTTTTTCTAAATTTTTTTCTGTGTTTGTGATACAGGAAAAATGAATTATCTTGAAACCCATTGTCACATTGAACAGTGCAGTTTTGAAAATTACAAACATAATTTTTTCAAATAAATTAACTGCACTATTGAATGTATTGCTGTATATTCTTAGAAATCCATGAGAGTTAAGAGTTCTTTTGAAAACAGGATAATTTATTGAGGAATTTACACTTTAGTTTTGAACATTATAGGATAATGATCAAGGTTTATACAACCATTTAGAGATAAATTTTTGTTTTTTTCTTGGAAAGCTTGTTATAAAATGAAATAACATTAAAATTGTGCAATTTTCCCCCAATAAATTGTTTTATTTAATTACTTTTTCATTTTACCATAACAATATAAAGTATTTTACAAAAGATTCTTTCTCAGAAAAAAAGCACTTGTCAAATATGTGTATGTTTGAACTGAATGCAGGCAGTTCACAAAATTGGCTGAGTATTATCATAGCATTGAGTGATTTTTGAAATCTTCTTTCAGTCTTAAAATAACCATAGTTGTTGTCAGTTAAATACTCAATTAGAATCAGAGATAAAATATATATTGATAAAGAAAAAAGAGATTACAACTGTGGTCATTTATCCAGGACTAAAAATTAAATAGAAAATGTAACAATACAAAATAACATTCAAATGAATTTTGAGTAAAGCCGTTTTTGCTTGTAATATCTTAAGATTAAAAAATGGCTGCATATATTTGAAAATATCATGTTTAAGAAAAGAGCCTGCTTACTTATCTCTCTTATTATAACACACACATTCATTTTGGTATATAAGGGCATCTAATTATATAACATTTCAATCAGCATCAACTGTTAAATTAATTCAGCTTCATTTTTGGTATATAAGGGCATCTAATTATATAACATTTCAATCAGCATCAACTGTTAAATTAATTCAGCTTCATTTTTGGTATATAAGGGCATCTAATTATATAACATTTCAATCAGCATCAACTGTTAAATTAATTCAGCTTCATTTTTGGTATATAAGGGCATCTAATTATATAACATTTCAATCAGCATCAACTGTTAAATTAATTCAGCTTCATTTTTTCCCCCTGGAATGATTCTTTGATTATTTTGCCTGACTTGCATGAAAATTTTTCAGAGCAGAATGTTGAAAAAAGTCGAATAATTACTAAGAAGAACTGAAGATCTTTACATGAAATTGTCTGCACAATGAACATATCATCATCAAATATTAAGTTCAGTCTATATTAGATTTTGGATGAATGGAAAAAATATTCAGATAAAGAAGAGATTGAAATAACTGCTTGCTTGCTTACTTCAATTGAAAAATAAATTACTGTTGTGTTACACTCTTTAGTATGATTTTTTTTAGATATAATTATGTTACATTTTATGAAGCATGGATAAAAAGTGTCCATACATCATTTCATACAATGATTAATAAAAATAACAAAAAAAGAATGAAAAAGAAAGGGAAAAAACAATAACTGTAGATATTTTCATTTGACCAATGAGATGTCTAGTTCAGAAAATTAAAAAAAATAGAAACTGAGATGGAGAAAAGAAATAACATGATTGATTCATCCATTTAAGTTACATTTTTTCCTTTAGCTTCAAATGACTGTCTCATTGCCAGCTTTTTTTTTTGTACAATTTCATCTTGAAGAATTTGGAGTTTCCATTGCCAAGATAGAAATACAGGAGATAATTATGAAAAGATTCCTCAAAGACCATTGAAAACCACATGAAAAGTATTTAGTCAAAGAATCATCATCATTTCTTGTCAAGAATGAATTTTGAAAAAGACTTAAATAAGAGAGTAAAATGTGGACATTGGTGAAATTATCTCAGCTTTTTCATCTGAGTGATTCTAGTGTTGAATCATTTCATAAAAATCATCAAGTCTTTGTTTCTAGCTAATGCATCCCATTCTGTTAATATTTGTTGATTTTATCTATGTGTTGGGTTTTTTTTTGTTTTTTTTTTGG